>VWYP01026623.1:255181-274630 GCA_013400435.1 Pycnonotus jocosus
CACCCCCTGTCATTGAAAGAGAGGTCTGGCTTCGGCTTCGGTTGGGGCTGATAGGCAGCAGCGAAGTGGAAAAGGCGCAGGGGAGGCGCAGGGGAAGAGGAGGAGGAGGAGGAGGAGGAGGAGGAGGGAGAGGAGCTCCATTACTGTTATTATCGCCCTAATGTTTATTGCTGTTCCGAGTTCATTTGCCTTAACCCTTTGGAAGCTGGTCAAATTAAAGATTATCAAACTGATAAGATAAAGCCGCTGTTCTACCGCCCCTGGTTCCTGACGGAAAAGTGAAGGTTGTGCTCAGGTTTTATTGACTGTGTGGTTTGTGTTGATGTTTTATTGCTGGAGTACAGGGGGGTCCTGAGATAAGACCTTACTCTAAAGATGCCCAGCACTCGCAGCCTGACATCGGATGTACAGGGGCTCAGGACCGTGCAGAATTAGTCCTTTCCTCAAGTCATTCTTTCCCCTTCCCTTCCTCCTCAACATAGTTTTAGTAAAGATTAAACTTTCTGAATAGGGAGGAGATTTGCATAGGAAAACATGCTAGGGGAAAAAAAAATTATGCCTCTTATTTTCAATGGCATTTAATTATATGTGAGTTTCAGCCTATTGGTTGCTTTTGCCTTTTGCCTTTTCCTGTGGTTCTTTGCGAACAATACTGTCTTTCTGCAAAAGACTGCTGACCCAAGAGTGGAAAGCAGTCTGTTCATGCTGCATTAAAACAAATTTAGATCAGGAACCGAATTCACTGGCATTCTTCTATTCCCTCGGTACCCCAACTGCTCCACAACTTTGCTTTTCTAAGAACAGTGGAAAGAAAAAATGAAAACTGAGCGACAACACATTTTGGCTAATCTTAAATTCCTGGAGATGTTTACTGTGCTTCGTGTTAGGCTTGAGCTTCACTCTTCAGTATGTTTTATCTTCAGTCTCCTCACATTTACTCTGGAGATAGGAGTCTCTTGCTTTATGATTAATATCATCCCTGTTACTATAGGTATTATAATAAATACTACCCTTTGCAAAGAAGCCAAGCCAGTGCTCTCTGTCCCGTGGATCTCCAGAAGAACACGCAGAGCAGCGCACAGGAGACACACTGTTTATTCCTGTGACATCTTCTGGGGTTTGACCCAAGCTCAGCTGAGCCATGCATTGAATTTTGCACCAGTAAGGCACAGGTTTACAGCCTCTACAGCTCTGATTTAGTGGCATATTTCTACTTTTCTTAACAGAGTGCTCAGAAGAAGTCACAGTATTTTTTCCAACGTTGTATTTGGGTTAAGTCACTACGTTCCTGGGCCTGGTGGCAAGTGTGGCAGAGCATTAGGGAATGGGGGACAAGGTTGATGGTGAAAGAACTGCCTAGTGAACAATGCATGCAGTCTCCTGACATGTTTGCAACACTCCAACAAGGCTGTTCTCCAAACAATAAGCTGCAGCAGATGCACATATGTACTGTGGAGCTGGTGTTACTACTGAGATTTACTACTTGAACCGTCTTTAAAAAATGTCGTGTAAAATGCTCCAAGAAGTACACAAAGGGGAGATTATTTCACAAGATAAACTTTAGTATATACATTACTGTGATATAAATTTTTAGTAGGGCCTGTTGTGATAGTGCAAAGGGTAATAGGGTAATAGTTTTAAACTTAAAGAGGGTAGATTTAGACAAAATGTAAGGCAAAATTTTCTTATGATGAGAGTGGTGAAACATTGAAGCATTTGAAGAGGATTGCCCAGAGAGGTGGAAGATGCCTCATCCCTGGAAATCTTTGAGGTCTGGTCGGATGGGGCTCTAAGTAACTGACTAGTTGAAAATGTTCCTGCTCAGTGCAGAAAGGTTGGACTATGAGCTTAAAGGCACCTTCCAGCCCAGATCATTCCAGGATTCTATGATAATGATGAAAACACACAACTGCAATCTAATCAAGTATCTTTTTTCTTCTTTTAATGGGATAAGTTAAAGCTAAAAGGTGATGGTTTAAAGAAGAAAATAAGGAAAATAAAACATTAGTGGGGTTTTCAGGAAACTTTGGCCCCTCTGTTCCTGAAATCCTTCTTGAAAAAACATCTTGAGCAAAAAAGTGCAAAACTAAACACTCAAGCCAGAGCCTCCACCAAGCTGGGTCAGTACTCTTTGCTTATGGGAACCCTGATGTAACAAATCATCTTCCAAGCAGTGGAGCTGATTGTGAATGTAACCCTGGCTGCTTTTCAGATGCAGTTATATTGTTGTGTGCTTAGATCAAGTTTGTTTATTTTTAGAGGTAAACCCTTGTCTGTGCTTCAGCGAGCAGAGCTGGGCACAGTTCCATCACAGGTGTTTTGCTGAGGACTTGATGTCAGTTTTATTCTAGTGTAACAGAAAGTAAAAGCTGGCATTGGGTGCTGGCTTCAGTGAAGAAACATTTGAAAGGGAATCAACCAAGCTGGAGTAATAAAGGAAACCTTGGCTTTCTTTCAGGCCACACTATCTTCTTTTTCTTACGTTGTCTTGAGGCTTTAAATTTTCAGTTAAAGTTAATTGAATAAGACAGTGATACAATGCACAGTGAAACCAGATCAATCACTGCACAAGACAAAATAAGAGTCGCAATGACACTCAGAACAAGAGCTTGGGAAATGTGATATTTACATTAAAATATTTTACATTTTTGTCTCGTGGTTTAAAACCCAAATTTAAAAATGCCTTACCACATTGCATAACAAATTTCTTTCTGCTTATCTGTATGCATTTGTGTGTGTGCATTTGGAAAACAAAATTGAATAATCACAAAAGCAAATTTAGTAACACAGCCTCAATTGCAGAAAATGTAAGACAGAAAAACTCACATCATAGGAACTCATTCTGTCCTCTTGAGAGGCAGTCATGACTGTGAGCTGCATACGAAGCTGTAGGAGAATTTACTTGCTCATATTAAGTGGCAACAGAGAATTTGACTGCTGTATTTTCCATCTTGCTTCCCTTTAAATATTTACCTGGATATTGTTTCTGATTCTTAGCATGCCATTAAAATTTGTCATTACTAGTGGCTTATGTTAACTGCTTGCATGGGAAATAAGGACTCGTTCCTTACAAAATGGATAACTAAAAGCAAAGACTTGATTTTATGTTCATGATCTGAGCACTGTAGAAACAACAGAAAGCCTTAATCAGTGTTTTCAGGGTTGCAGACTCTGTACCTAAACCCTCAGAGTTTTCAGGGAGTCAAAGGGCTTTATTTTCTTGTCAGCATGTGAAGCATGATGGCACAGAAAAAGTAATCCTGCAGGATATGAAATGTGAAGTGCTGTCATTTCATCAGGTGCTGTTCCATCAGGAACAGAGATATGGGGCAGTTTATATTCAGCAGCAGCTATTTTTCAAGAACCACTCCCCATTTCACCAAACCACCTCCCCACGCCCTCACCCCCCGCCTCGGAAAAAAAAAAATAAATCTGGGTTTTCTCCAGTGGAGTCTGATCTCTTCTTTCTTCACTTTCTGATCTGGTTGTAGTTCCAGCAAGTGATGCTTTGCTATTGAAAAATTAATACACTTTAATGATGACTATACTAGAGGGGGTTTTATGAATGATGGGGTTGTTTGTGGATTTTTTCCTTTTGGAAGCCTGACAGATGCATCTCTGGTTTCAGTGAAAGACTTAGACAATATAAACAAGCAGTCATTCTGTTCCAAGAGAAGTTTTTTTTTTAATATTCTTATTTTATTGTAATTACCTTATTGTTTTCATATTATGAGCTACTTGTAGAAAAATACAGGAAACATGACTGCAATACAATCCTTTAATCAGGAATAGCTTTGTTCCAGTCATCACTTCCATTCAGTGTTGAAACTTTGGCTAATAAGAATACAATCAAACCTTGAGCTCAGGTGTAATATGGTGTTAATATTATATTTCATGTGGCCTCTGTACCCAGTAACTTCTGTAAGTGAATCTTTTCAAAAGTGCCTAGCAGATATTTTGTCTGCAATGCTGCTTTCAAGTAAATTAACGAAGTTTTGTTTCTCAAAATGACACAAACTCCTTCAGGAGAGCCACTTAAAATCCTTTAACCCAAGTCAGCTGGGGAATTTGTATTATCATATATATTAAATCTTCTATTATTTTCCCCTTTTTCTTTTTTTTTTNTTTTTTTTTTTTTTCCCCTTTTTTTTTTTTTTTTTTTTTTTTCTCACCGATTATGCCTTAATACCTTTACTGCATCATTGTTAAAGCTTGGGAATTTTTAAAGAAAAAATATGAGGGGTTTTATACCTGGATGGCTTCAACATACTAGTTGTTTTTGTGATCTCTGTGTGTAATCCAGCACTGCAAATACTTCCCTTTTACTGATTTGTGCCTACCCCCAACCTTATTTTGGCCTACTCAGCAGATGAGTGTTTATGTTTTTGAATAAAGGGCTGGAATTAAGTATTTTTTTAGATAATCTGTTTTAAGAAAAAGCATTTGTCCAAGACAGTTAAAAGACTGCTCCCAAGCTGTTCAAAAGCAGAATGCAGCTACATACAGCAAGCCATGGCAATTAATTTTGTGCTTCCCAGTAGTTTGTTTTGGGGTTTTTTTAATGGGAAGCCAATATCATAGATAAGGCTTAGTTTCCAAGTATGTTTTTAATGTCAAGATTGTGGAAGTAAAAGTTTTACTTACATAGCATTTATAAAAATGAAAATCTAAGTTTTATGATATAGCTTTTATGACTTAAAACTAGATGATATTAAACCACTTCACTTCTGGCTAATGGCTTGAATTAGGGCTGAATAAAAGGCAATTGTTTCTATACTGAAATTATTATTTTATGAAGGATTTCCTTGTTTCCAGACACATATATATACACACGTATGTAAATTAAACTGAACTCCAGATAAAAGGCATACCTCCATGAGCACATTAGAGTCTGATCCAAATTTTATCTAAGTTAGTGGGCATCTTTCCCATTTCAAACCAGATTTTGCAATCCATATTCACACGACCCTCCAGGGGATCCCTCAAGTTTTGCATGACTTGGCCTCAAATGTCTGCTGCAGTTTCAAAAAGCCCATTATAGGGCTGCAGTAGGAAATCATTTAGTCTAATTTAAGGAAATCATGGTGGGGTTTTTTATTGTCATATCATTTTGTTCTGATCCATCTGTTTACTCTCTTCTGAAGGCAGGATGAAATATTTTTTAGCCTAAAGACCGAACTAGTAAAACTGCTGCCTTGAATAAGTCTCGGCAGACGTGTTTGTTCCACATCCCCTTCTTCAGTGCCACATTTCCTTTGGTGGATTTCCTCTGCTCCTGGAAGGAGGCTGTCTAGCTTTCTTGTGCACAATTATGAAGAAGAATTTCCTACATTTTACTGCACAGGATGAGGTGATTATGGAAGTTAACATGGCCTGAACCACATAAGATCAACAGAGAGCATCTCGAAAAATGTAGCGTGCAGCATTACAAGTTTAAAAAAATCAACATTCACAGAATACTCCTTAGCTCCACCGCTGGTCAGAGGGTGGAAGAGGGAGAGAAAAAGCAGTCCTTGCTCTATTCTGGAAAGCCTGCTGTGTTACCACCATAAAGTCAAATGCAAGAGGAGAATTCAGCCTTAGCTTTGTTGTTCTGTAACCAAGCTGGGTTTGTTTGGGTTTCTTTAAACCTAGACAGATATAATTTTAGTATTTATTGCTACAAAGACACACAGCTTGTGAGAAGAGATGATATATTTTATTCAATCAACACATACATTTGGAAAAAGCTAACTGTTTAAACACTGTCTTATAATTTTAAAGAAAGATACAGTCAGTTTTTGCATTCAACTAAAATGTAATTAAAAGAGCTTTTTTCTCTGTTTAATTTTGTTACATTATTTTTGATGACTGGTTATGGGATTGTTTTGGTATGGTAGCACTTTTAAGGATACTTGAACAGTAAGGTGAACATGACCAAAGTCTTGGTTTCTGTAATGGTTTCAAGGCAATTTCTTCTCATTTATGAGATATTTAGACTTTTATTTGTATGTGGATACTCAAAATACTCTAGGAAAAATATATGTACACATTCAAAAGCTGGATGTTTACTGGTGTTGCATATGGTTACCCATATCCATAACAGTCTTTCAGCATGATTTGTCTGTGATCATGTTTTTATTTGAAAGAGACTAGTTGTCATGTTTGCTCTGTGATTTACATTATTTAAACAAATGGGGGGGAAAGAATTTGAATCAGCTCATTCACTAGCATGACTAAGATGTACAATAACTTCTTATAAAATGTGCACCGTTACATGGCTGTAAGGCTGGAGTTCAAGCCCTCTGTGTACACACAAACAAATAATAACTCTTTCCATCTGACACAGCCTGGTGAAAGGATGCTGCCTCCTGGTGATTTAACAGGCATATTTGAGCTGCCACTACAATTGTACCTTCAAAAGAAATAGTTCGTCCTTGGAAGAGTCCAGTGGTGGGCCCAGCCTGTGCTCAGCTCACGGAGAAGCAGGAGCAATGGGGAGGCCATCAGGGTGGGGAAGGTAACAGTCCTTGTAGTGCCTCTTTCTTCTTTTCCACAGGATTTTCTGCAAGGGGACTCCACCAAAGCCAGGCAAAAGCTGAACTGGAAGCCAAGAGTCACGTTTGATGTGAGTGGCCTTTCTGGTGTGCTTTGTACCTGCTGGGTGTTCACGTCCTCTAAAAACAATTTGCAGGGAGGGGAAAGGAGGGGGGGACACCACTGTGTGGGGTGACCTGGGCGCCCTGAGATCCCCCATTTTCAGTGCCTCTGCATGGACCTTTGCTTTGAAGAAAGCAGACACTGTGGCAGCAATGGGCACCTCAGTGCTCAGCAGTGCACTGACACACCAGGGCTGCTGTGGGCAGGGCCCAGCAAAGCCCCATCCGCTCCTTGTTCTGCTGGGGGGAGCCAGGGAGCCTTATCATGCTCTGGGGCATTCCTGACATGCTGCCCATTTCCCTCTGCACTGGGGTCCTCATCTGTCTCTCTCCTTCCTGCAGGAGCTGGTGAGGGAGATGGTGGACGCTGACGTGGAGCTCATGAGGAACAATCCCAATGCCTGAGCCCTGGCTGGGCCCAGCAGGCGTCACAGGACCCACGCCACAGATGTAACCCATGGCCAGCACTGCCATGAGCCACCAGGGTGGGCAGCTGCCCCTCCCTGTGATGTTTTTATTGTTAGCCTGCGTGTGTGTAAAACACCAGTTTTATTCCTGCCTCCACCCTCTACATCCTCCCAGTGCCTCTTGCCCCGCACATCATCCCAGGGCCAGATCTGCCTGGGCTAAATCTGTCTTCTGCCATTAACTGGGGAAGGATTATACTGTATCTAAAATTAACTTGATCAGCCAGCAAACCCATTGATTTCATTTTTAATTGAGACTCATATTCTATTCTCTAGGACCTCCAGCACAATTTAGTACTTAATTCCATTTGAGAAACAAGCATTCCCTGCCCCCTGCTCCTCCCCTCTTCCGCATCAGCGGACCTTTGGTGCAAACATGGGCTCACCGTGCCTCCAGACCTTGCTCCGCAGATTGCCCTTTCTGCCTTTCCTGAACACTCCTTGTTTTTCTTTCCTGCAGCCTTACCTCCACCCCAGCAGCCCATTTCCAGCACCTGAACTCTGTAAAAGTTTGGATAACTTGATATAACTTGCAGTGAAATCGCCTTTTGACCATGCTGAATTAATTCCTAATTGCTGGAATCGCTTTCAAAACAGTCAAGCTGGGGCTTGTATATGTTTTTCAGATCTTCATTTCAGAGAGTGCATGAGTCACAGAAAGCCTTTTTGTCCAGCACCTTCTCAATCTGGGGAGATTAGGGTGTTTTGGTTTTTGATCTCCTCCCCCAAGAATCAACCCATTCCCCTTCCACCCTCTTCCTGCTTACTATAATTAAACCTCAGACAGGAGTGTGAACCATTTCAAAAGATGACTTAAGAAATAAAAACAAAATAAATAAAAAAGCTTAAAAAAAAAAGAAACTTCAAGGTGAGTAAATATTTTTTTGCTTTTTGTGCCAAGGTACCTGGGTTATCCAGAGGTCGTCAAGCCCATACATTTCCCGTTGGTTTAGGATCTTCCACCCACCAATTACTCCCATCATTTTAACTTTATGCCTAGAAGTGAGCAAAGAGCGAGATGCACTGGAGGGAGGCACACAGGAGATACACTTTCTTGAAGTACATCTCCTGCTTTTTTAACTTCGTATGGGGGGGGGGCCATGTTAAAATAAGACCAATCTCCGGATGGGGGTGGGTAGCTATGCCCAGGAGCGGTCCCATGATGGAAGTGATGCAAGTGACAGGAGGGAGCTCGAGAACAGCCTAGGAGGAGCCAGGAGGGCGCTCCTTGCGCGGTCTCCAAGGGCGGCATTTGCCGGATGTGCCGTGGGAAATGCGCGGCGCGGAGTGGAGCGCGCCCGGGCAACAGGAGCAGCCGCTTCCTTTAGGGCTGCTCCTTCGAAAGCGCGAGTGGGGAAAGGAAAATGTGGGAGCCCGGCCGCTGCTTGAAACCCTTCCTACAGCTGCACAAAGTACGAGCCCTCGTAAGGCGGAGATAGGAGGGAGCAGCGGAGACAGAAGGATGTCCCTGTTGCGCTCCCTCCAAGCATCTCCCGAAGCGTGTGAGGCTCTCCAGCTCCACGCAGTTTCCACGGCGCCCTCGGGGCTCTTCCAGCACAGACCAACCGCAAGCAGGTCGCGGACATTCAGTCCGGAGGCCTGCACCTCCCCACGGCATCACGCACACATTGCCACTCATCTCCCGTGGGTATATTTATAGAAACCTCCCGTGGGTGTTTTTCTCCTCGAACGGGCACGACCCCACTTTTTTTTTTTTTTCTTTTTAGAAGGCTGCGCTTTTTTTTTCTTCTTTTTTAGAGTAAAATAACACTAAGCCCACTTCCCGTGGGTTCCTGTCCTTGCATTAGCCGTGCTCTCCCGCAGCGTTCACACCGCGAGGATCTGCGGCTACACAGCCCCTGCAGGACGCGCTCGACCCTGTGCCTTGGGCGGCCGCACGGCTGCGGCTTCGCTCCGCNGGGAGAGCTCCGCCTGCCCGGCCGCACCGAGGGCTGCCCCCTCCGCGGCGCCTCGGCCAGGCGGCCACAGGCTGCGGGTGGCGGGTCTTTAGTGGCGAGCGGAATAATATTTTTTTAAAAGTATTCCAACGCTTTTATGACAAGGCATTTTTGTACTGCTGCGAACTATTTTTTCACTTACAGTGATTCACTGGCAGGCTTGCTGGTACATCTGAATATTAGTTTACATATCTCTGCCGAGGACTGGGAGCTTCGACTTCAAGATTTTTTCTTTGGCATCTCTCACTGTAGCACACTCCAGAGAAGCATTTTCATTCTCTGGTTTCTCTGTCTATATTGGGGAACAAGTTGGGAAAAGGATGGGAAAGCGAAAACTGATTCTAGACCAAACGGTCCCTCGCGGTGGCCTGGCGCTGGGTGTCTCTGCTGCCTTTGTAGGGAAAAAAAAAAAAATAAAGTACTGGTCATGACAGGACAAAATGCACACTGCCTCGCTGCTTTTCACCATTTGGCAAAGGTCAGAACTGCTTTTCGGCTCCCCCAACACTACCTTCCTGCCCGATTCTTAATTGCTCCTAAAGTACCGCTCTTTGACCACTGATCATGTCTCGAAAACGAAATAAATAATAACTTATAAGCAAAACAAACCAAACCACTAACAAGCTTCTACTTAGAGAGATGATATAGTATATGTAGCTGGCACACCAGTTACAGGCTTGTGTTCTCTGCAGCAGTTTAGTGCACTTTTTGCGCGCAGGTTCGAAAAATGCATCCCCCCTCTGCCCGTCTCTGGTCTCATACGGAGACATCGCATCTTCGTTAATGGAAAAGAGCAGCTCCAGTAGTAAATAACCGAGCAGGCCCCGAGTCTCTCGCGTCTTTCGCAAGCTTCAACCATCCGGAGCAGCACCGAACAAAGCAAACGACAAGGTGGGTTTAACCTTTTCCCGGAACCGCTGTGGCACCGGCGGGGAAAGGCCAGGGCGGGACTATTGACACTCTGCACTGCCCGGGGCCGTGAATATGGGCCCCGGACCCTGCCGGGGGTCCCTGCCCGGAGAGCCTGTTCCACTGCGTCGTGGGAAGCGGAGAGTTCACACTGCGCCGCTGCTACGGGGAGATGCGGGAGAGCAATGGCAGCGCTGGGTAGTGGGGGCTGCCCGGGAGTGCTCCCCGCCAGGAAGAGGGAACTCGGGTGGGCAGGGAGAGCAGAGAGGGCCCAGCTCCTGCTCAGCGGGCTGCAAAGGGCTGGGGCCCGCTGGGGAAGGCCGGCCTGGCCCTGCCTGCGGCTCCCTGCCCGGCAGCGCCAGGAATTACGAGCAGCGACGGCCGGGCTCGCTCCCCCGCGCCCGCCGCCTGTCAGCGCCGCCGCCGCCGCCGCCCCGCGTCTCTGAGCCATAACTCAGCCCCTCGCCTCCGCAGTGCGGGCCGCTGCCCTCCCCCAGAACCTGTCTTGACAATGGTAAAAGTACCACGAGAGCCCTTTTAATTTTGTTTTTCTCCTTCTCTCGGGGCCTCTCGGAGCCTCTCAGGGGCCACCGGCCACTCGTGGGCCTGCAAAGAGCAAGGAGCGCGGCGGCGGCCTGAGGTGGGGTGGCCCCATGGCAGCACAAGCCCCTGCCACTTCTGCCAGCGGGCCGGGCCGGGGATGGGCCCTGCCCCAGGGCCCCCGGCGACACAGGCAGACGGCCCGCCGCCCTCCTCCCCGGCCCCGGTGCGGAAGGCCGGCGAGACAAAGCGATGGGATTTTCCTCCGGGTCGCAGAGCAAAACCGCCAGCGCCGTCTAAAAATACACCTGGAAGTTTGGAGCTCAAGCCCGAAGGGTAAATGCAAACGGGGGTTGAAGGCAGCCCAGCCTCGCTCCTGGGCACGAACACGCTGGCTTAGGATGGTGGTGGGAAGAGGCTCTGCGGCCGGCTCTGGTCCCTCTCGGAGACGCATCGAGTACTGCAAGGGTATTTAGAAAAATAAAATTTTGGTGTAAATTGGGAGAATTGAAAAGTCTGCAGCCGCCGCCACCTCCCCCCGACGCCCTGCACATAAAACAGCCACGTACCCCCCGGGCGGACATGAGGGTCACATCCTCTTCCCGCTGCTCGCCCGGCCGGGAAGGCGTGCTCGGGGCTGCCCCGGAGCAGCGCAGGGAGAGGGGCACTGGCCGGGGGTCGCCGCCCCTCCCGCCTGTGGGTGGCAGGCTTGCAAGGGTGGGCGGCGAAGGGAGGCCCCCGTCGGCTCGCAGGGCCGCGCTCCTGCCTCCCCTTGTGACCCCCCTTCACCTCTGATGGTTCGCTGGCGGAGCATTGTCTCCAGACACAACAAAACCAGGACGGAGCCCTGGAGCAGGCAGGGCTCCAACGTTTTGACGGGTGGAAGCAAAACATCAACAGATACTTTGCAATTATTTGGTGATGGGGGCTAAAGAGAGGCGGGCGGGGGAGAGGTCGCTTCGCAGCAGCAGACGCTAATTGCAACCTTTGCTTTGCTAATGAACTCGCACCGGTGCATTCCGCGCTCCATCACCGTCCCACCCCCTCAAGCGCTCCGCCGGGGGGGTGGGAAATGGCGTCGGGAGAAAGTCGTAATTTTTCTGTAATTCGTTATTCGGTTTTAAATCCATCCCATCCTAAAGAGGCGAGTCTAGAAGCGCTGGCCGCCAGCACTTCCATAAACCCTCGCTTGGGGAAAACGGCGGGCAGCTCCTCCCTGGCAGGGGCGAGCAGTGTGCGAGCGCCCGGCCCTGTCCCACTGCCTGCGCCCCGTCCCACGCCGCGGGCAGCCGGGCATGCCCGGCCGGGGCCGAGGGGCTGGCAGGGCGACGTGTCCTCCGCCAGTTTGCGGCTTCAGCCTTCACACAATCTGACCGGGGGAAATGCACACACAGAACACATACAGAAAATAGAGTTCCACTCGAAACTCGCATCAAAACGGCACTGGGAATGTATTTATACTGCGCAATCTTGCAAGCACCGACATTGTTTAAACAATTCTCTTCTGCTACGGACGATATTATCAGTACTTTAACATTATCGTTAAATGGAAAACATTCTTCTTTTTCCTTATTTTAAATATTTATTTTTAAAAATTGGAGGGGGGGAGGGAAAAAATTAAACTCTGCAGCTTAAATGTTCTGGCAAGTAAGTAAATTCCAGGAACGTTTTGGGGAAAACGTTTATGGCAATTTTTTTCTGATCCTAGCACTTGCCTTCCGAGGGATGATGGTTGTAGTAATATGACCTGTTTATTCATCGATTCATATAATATATAAATATCCTGAACTCATGAGTGTAATAATTTGCGTTTTTTCTACTGGAGGAAATTCAGCTATTTTAAGAGTTAATGGTTCTAAATGTGTTGGTTTTCCTGGATTCTCCCCAGAGGTGATGGGGGCTGGAAAGGAGGGGGGATTCCAGTTTGGGGTTTTCATTGTTGTTGTTTTAATTCTGCTGAATGCAATCTGAAGCAGCTGACCTGAACGTGGGGTGATACACGGCACAACCAAGCCCCCTGACACCTAAAGGTCAGGTGAAAGTCTCCAGCAGGTAAGTTGTGGACCGGCTGCCTGCCCAGCTCACTTGCTCTCTGGCTCACAAATTGTTCCCTTCTGCCCACCCAAGTCGTTTCAAGCTGTGTTTGTTAAGGGGGGGAAAAAAATTGCCGAACACCCAATTCTCTTTCAGCCAGATTTGGTGAGCTCTCACCAGTAGCTCGGGCTGCATTCCCTTCGCTCTCCATCCCAGTGCTTTTTAACAGCTATTATTTTGTGGCACACGCATACTGAGCAAGGCGCAAGTTACGGGCCTAGAAGGTCGCAGAGGTGTGTGCAGCAGATGCGTTGGCTTGAGGGGCGAGGGGGAAATCCCCCCATCCCCCAAAGACCCTGCCTGCTGAACGGAGGGAGGGAGCCTTTGCCGGCTGCTTCCTCAGCCCGCGCAGCATAAAACACTGGCCTTGCAGGCCGGGACGAAAAAACGTCCCTCGGGCCGCAGGGGCTTCCCAGCAGTGCTGTGTTGCTGCCCCTTCCCCGAAAACCGCGAGCCTCCGACGGGCCTGCTGACCCGGCCGTCGGGGCTCCGGCGAACACCTCCTCGCTCACCAAATTGCGTAAGCACCGAACTACACTCAAGCAATTAGTTCCGAATGGCACCGAGAGCTCCCGCTCCGGCCGGACCAGCCGGAGTTCCGCTCGGGAGATCTGGGGCTTACTCCTCCGGCCGTCCAAGCAGGCCTTTTAGGACGCCTCGTTAGCAAAAAATGAGGGGGTCTCCCAGTGTCGCACCCCAGGCACCCGATCTTTTGCTACCGCTACCTGCCCTGCCGGCCCCAGCCTAGGACAAGGCCTGCCGGCTGCCCCAGGTTCGTGGGTGTAATTTTAGGTGGAAATGGGGGGCGCAGCGGCGCTGCCAGGGGTCCCCGGTGTTTCCACCAGGGTACGGAGCTGCCGCCCGGCCCCGCAACTACCGGGTAAGGAGCCGGCCCTCTCCCCTCCCCTATGCGGCTATTGTTTCGTTCAATTAGGCTCCGCTTGATAAAAAACAATCGCTCGTTAACCCTCGCCCTCCTCCCTCCCGGCTGGTGTGTTGTGAATGGCGACATCGTCTCCCTTGACCCCCGTCTCCTTTTCTGTCTTTCTGTCCCCTGAAAAATGATTCCGCGAGCTCTGATTGAATTTTATTCCTTCCTGACCTGGCCCGTTTTTATTGCATGGACACCATCAATCTTGACCTAACGCGACGTTTGTTTATTACTTTGGAAAGAAGCGAATGGCTTTATGAGCCCCAGCGTAATTAAACCAGGAGGGCTGCGTTCACCGTGGCACCGCACCACCTTTGGGGCGGATTCACAACAGACAAGACGCCGGGGAGGCGAGGCAGGAGGGAAAAGGGTAACAAAAGGTGGGGGGGAACCTATACAGGAATGGAGACTGGTATACTCCCAGCCCGTCAGCTTGTGACCGGGATAGCAGACCGGACCCGGGCGCATCCCCGGGGAGCTCCGAGCAGTTCTCTTTCTCCACACTTCAGGCATACCAGCCTCTGGCGCAGCTTACAGCGCAAACCTCCGCGCTGTCTCGGCTTCGCTACCTGTGCTCCCGCGCAGCCACAACTCAGCCTCGGACGCCCTGACAGCGCCCACCACCGCGCTCATCTCTCTCCTAGCCAAAAAAACCCCACCAAAATCCACAAAATAAAACAAAAATCACCCCAGCCCCCTCTACCCCCAAAAAATCAATCAATCAATCAATCAATCATACAAAAAAAAAAAGAAAACAAAACCAAACAAATCAAAAGATCAGCGCATCTGAAAGCGCAGATGAATTTAGCCAACACGCCCAATCCCGGTATGGGGAGTCGGGGGAAAATGGACTGAGTACGCGGAGGAGTCTAAATTTCTTTACGAGTGAAATTAATTGAAATCTAATGTTCAATTAGCCGTCGCTGTTCAAATGGTTGATTTGGGGAAGTGGACTGGGGAGAGTTTCCAGGGGCCGCACAGCAGCTGTCCCGTGCTGGGCAGGGGAGCCATGTGCGCGCCTCGGCGCTACACGCTTTTGCCTACGCAATCAAACGACGTAACAAAGACAGCACACCCTTGCCTCACGCTCATCCTTACGTGGGATCCGCGGACAGGTGCGCAGCCCCCGACCGTGCTGCACCGCTCCTTTCCGCGCAGCGGCACCGCCGGGTTGCCTCCCGCAAACCCGCAAAACCCGCACCGGCTTCCGAGTGAGCCGTGCGCGACTCGCCCGAAACGTCCAAGCCAAGTCTCCAGAGGACAGGGCGAAACTCTGAGCTCGTCCTGCTGGAGCGGCTTATTTTTGGGGAGGTGAGAACAGCGTGCAGGCGGCTGGTCAAAACGCTGCAGCGCCAGAGTTACCAACAATGTTACCAATTTGAACCTGGCTATGAAAACAGCCGCTAACTTCGAAACGCCTTTCCCGAACTCCTTGGCTATCAGAAAGGGCCCCAGATATCATAAAACGCCTGTTTGGAACCACTCCCTTAAACGTCTCCATCCACAACACGGCCCCACCATGTTCTCCATCTGACCTGGCCTGTGGAGGTAGGGAAGGGGTTTTAATCCGTGGCCTCTCGACTATTTGCATGCAGTTCTCTGCTATTTTTGGTTATGACCTTTGCAGAAGATAATAGGAACTGTAATTACTTCAAGAAGAAATTCTAAGGAGGAAGCTTAGAAAGGACAATATTCCTCCTCTCTACGTTTTCCACAGTTTAAGTGGCAGATGAGCAAGTACAAGTGAGAAACCACCAGAACCACCATGTAAATGGAATGGTTCCTCAAATTAAAAAAAAAAAAAAAAATCAGACGAAAACCAAAGCGACAGTTTGGAAAAAAAAAATCAGATTGAGCTAAAAAAAACCCCCACTAAGCGCCATGCTAGCCTGGCGCCTAAATGACCTCTCTGCAGGTATGGCTGGGGCCAAGTGTCCCCGTTTGCTGTAGGGGCTGCCACCCTCAATATCGAGGCCTTACGGGGACACCTCTCAGCTGCTGACCGGGCGCATATCCCGTGCCCACCGCTGCGCAAGGTCGCATCGCATCTCTTTTGGCGTTCAGGGCAAGCCCAGTTCTGCTGGGAGACAATCACAGGTCAGAAGGGACGCTCGGATTTGCCCCCTGTGCTCAAGAGGAGGGAAGCACAAGAGGAACAAGGGTTTGTGCCCCGCGCTGGGCCCCGCCGCCCACAGTTCATGGTGGCCCGCGGGCAGATACCCTGCTCCTTGCTTCCCAGTCATGCTGCCCCAGCCCGGGAAGGTTTCTAGGGAGCCCGCTCGGCCTTTCCCGGTCCCAGCAGCAGCCACAATGCCTCTCGCCGAAGGCTTCGGCCCGCTAGAGCCCGGAGCTGCCGACCCCCATTCGTGCAAAGTCGCTCAGGGACCCGCGGCACCGGACTGCGCGCCCGGCGGGCCGCCTCCCGCGGCCAAGCCTGCACCTTTCACTGCCTACCGAGGGGACGGCCAGCACTGCTAATCCTATTTGCGTTGTGATCAATTTCTCTGCGAAGGGGTAGAAAAAAGAATATTATTATGATTACTATACAAATAAAACAATGTTTTTAAAACTCAAGATGAAGCAAGCGTGTGCGGTGAGCCAGCCGGGCGCACTGAGAAGCAGGAGGTGACCTCCGCCGCCAGCACGCACGTCACTCCAGGAAAGGGATCCCCTCCGGGGGCAGAAGATCCCGACACGACCTACCTGCGACCGAGAAGGGAAGTTTCCCTTTGCCCCCTCCCTGCCTGCGAGCCGCCCTCCCAGCTCGCCGAGCCCACGCCACCCGCCCCTTTCGCAGCCAGGGCCGTGGGTAGCGCAAGTTGCGCGGCCGCCCCGCTGCAGAGGGCCGCGGACCGCCCCGAGCATTAGCAGTAATTACACACGACACTTGTTCAAGCTACGCACGGCCCCCCCAGCTTCCCCAGCCGAGCAGCACCACTGACAATGCAACGGGCTATTAAACAAGCCGGGCTGACAACTGCTTTCCCCCCTATTTATTTTCGCCACAAACACCCTACCGCTGCAGACCGCTGAAAAAACCCAAACTACAGGAAAGCCGGCGCCTGATCGCAACAAAAATAACAGGCAAATAGCAGACTCAATAGCCTCTACCCTTTGCTTTCTTCAAATTTTATTTGAATACATGACGGGGGGCAGGAATGGTCTCACTATGCAGCCACCCCGCTGGCAAACCCATGTGCCGGGGCGGACGGAACTGCCCCGCCGAGGGTCCCCTCTCCAGCGAGGGGCAGCGGGGGCGTAAGGCAGTGAAAGCCCAGCCGTGGCTCTGGCCCGGCTGTCCCGCTCCCAAGGAGGCGGCGGTGGGTGGGAGCCACCAGTTTAGCTGCCCCTGGCTCGGTACTGGGAGAGGGACGATGGGGAGCTGAAAGTGAGCCCGAACGAGAATAGGTAGCTTTTTGTTTCCCTTTACTGGTAAAAAACGGGGAGCACCAATTAAAATATGACCCCGGAGCGAAGGCGCTCAACTTTGCTCGTCCTCCTCATCATCTTTACCACAACCGAGCAATGAAGCGTTTGAGGTTCTCTTACTCAACTTAGCAAACAAATAAATGTAAATAAGGCCGGTAATCTTCGTAGAGGGACTAGCACGAAAAAGCAAAGACTATGCCATACTTAAATAAACGTATTCTAAGCCAACGCGTTCTAAGATGACACATTTCCCCCGCCCCCAGTTCACTCCGTCTGCTGAAGGTGTTTTCTAAACATTGGACTATTGCTTCGGAAGGGAAGCACAGCTCAAAAGCGAGGTAATAAGGTTGAACTGTAAATACCTGTGTATTTATTTACAGTGTAGCCCTTAACAATGCAACAGCAATTACTGCTAAGTGTTGCCTTTAGATAAGAGATACTGATAGGAAACTGTATTATCTTGAAAGCAAATTTTAGGCCTTAAATATCTGTAATCAAATAAACCTATTTCCAAGTCTGACTGACAAGGATGATTCTTTTAAGTTAATGGATTTATTGCATTTTAGTGGTTACTTACAAAAGGAGAAGGTGATCCCCATTAACCGTAGGTTCTTAATAGTAAATTGTCCAGAAGGTAGGATTCTTGATATGACAAGATGTCAGTCTGTGCAGCACTCTTTTGCTACCCTGGTAACATATATATTTTTTTCCGATTTGAGGAAAACTGAGGGAGCTAAGGAGAGGGGGGAAAAAACAAAACAAAACAAAACCCCAAAAAATAAAAACAAAAACCCCACCCTAAAACAAACAAACAACAACAAAAAAACCCACCCGAAAAACGAAAAACCAAACCAAAACAGCACCCAAAGAACTGTATAATACAAATTCGCCCACACAAAATATTTTAAAAATAATTTCAGTCCGAGCAATTGAGACACAGACCAGTAAAGTCCCTGAAGGACGGGAGTAATGCAGAGCTGTAAAGGTGTAAGGAGAGACTGTACAAGCACCCTTTAACCCATTTAGTCTTTTTCCCCCTCCCTGAAATAAAACAGTACTTTATGTGTTACAGAAGCGGCTTCACTGATGTAATTGCACGCTTTGCTATCAGTTCTAAGAAGCAGTGATTTATATGCTGGCATTATATTTAAGAGTACACGTACTAAAGATTATTTGGCATCTGCTATACACTGGAGTTTAGAAAAATATGCAATTCGTATATGAAACTATAAATAAATACGTAATCCTTCTTTAAATATAGGTACATATGTAAATCCTAGATATAAATACATTTGAAAGACACACAGAGCGATCGATAGGTCGACATCTACAGTTACACATGGTCTGGAATCTAGTGCATGCACTTCTACCTCGGAGTTATCACTTAATATATCCTTACATAGGCATATTATTTAAAACAACGTAATGTCGCCACACTACTGTGTATGGTCAAATGTTTCCAGGTCTTGCCATTAATTGCTAAGAAAACGTGTTTGTTTATTTGCCAACTCAGAGCTGCCATGGGAAAGTATTTTTTTCCTAGCGGATAAGGCAAGCTGACTAAGTGGAACATATTGCAGAAGAGTCTGAAAAAGGGATTTTTCGACCTGGCAGTTCCTAAATGGTCTTTGGAATTTGTGCGGAGGGGAACAAGCTGTTCCAGCGACAAAGTTAGTTATGAAATCCCTTTTCCCTCTCTTTCTTCTCTATCTCTAAATGAAGCATTAAAATATACAGACGTGTAAAGGATCATTCCAACTGAATGGTAATTTATTAATAAACAAACAATGCAATACCTTCAGAATATTTTCAACAAAAAAAGAGAAAAATATTGATAGAATAAGATTAATACAGTTTCCCTTTTTATATATAGTGAAAAAAAAATCAGCGTTTCAGTCAATTTTAAAGTCACTTTTCAGGAAAGGGGGAAACACTTTCTGGCGTTTGGTCCGCAATATCCAACTACAAATTAAAAATAAATTACTATGTCGCAATTTACATTTTAAAACAAGTCCTTGTAGAAGAGGAAGTGGAGGGGGAAAAAAGCTGGTACTCTACGCTGGACTTTTCGCTCCCTTTTAAACACGGGGCATGACAATACCTTAAGGGACGGGGAAGAGCACGGGACGGGGGCTGGGGGGAAAAAAAAAATTCTCAAAGCAATTAGAAAAAAAAAAAACTTACGTGTTATTGGAGTAACACTGTCCTTTAACAAACCAAGACATGCTTTGTGGCTGTCTCTGTACAAAAGCTTTTCGCAGTGCGCTCGCTTCCCTCCGCGGGCGCTGCAGGGACCGGTGGCGCGGTGCGGAGCGGAGTTCCCGCGGTGTCCCCGCGACGGGGCGCGCTCAGAACTTGCCGCAGTCGTAGACGAAAGCGCCGGAGGTGCGGTAGAGCGGCTGGCTGCCGGGGAAGGCCATCTGACAGCTCCCGCCGCCCCCTGCCCCGCCGCCGCCGCCGCCACCGCCCCCTGCCCCGCCGCC
>VWYP01026623.1:276931-367629 GCA_013400435.1 Pycnonotus jocosus
AAAAAAAAAATCCCTGCAGCGGCTCCGGGAGTTGTAGCGCTCGGGGACCGGCCACACACACTCGCCGACACACGCGGACGCCTTGAGCGCCGCGGAGCTCCGGCCCGCTGCGCACCCGCGGGGATCTTCCAGCGCCCGCGCATTTTATGCCACGACCCCGCCGGAGCCCCCCTGCCCCACACCTCGCTCGCTCGCCCACACAACTGCGTCCTTACGCGCGTGGTCGCCCTCGCACACGCACCCCGGGCACACGCACCGTGTGCATGCCCTCACCAATATATATGTATATATACGTGTGTGTGTGTGTGTGTGTGTGTGTGTATGTTTACGTGCATGTGCTTCCCCAGGAGCTCCTGCCACCCACGCGCGCACCCGCACTCTGCCACGCGTGTTTTCACCACGAATGTTACCTTTTTTATTTTGTGTGTGTATGTGTGTGTGTGTGTGTGTGTGTAAGGTCCTCGGTCTATTTTCTCCGGACGTTCCGGCCGGACTCTCTCCTCCCATTCCCTCCGGGCTGCCGCTCGTGTCGGCGGGCCGGCTCCATGCCGGTGTGCCGGCTCGCTCCCTGTCAGCCCCGGCCAGAACCTCACCCCAGCTGCCTTCCACCCCCCACGCCCGCCGGCACGGCGAGGAAAGTGCGTGTGTGTGAGCGTGTGTGCGTGTGTGTGTGGTGTGGGATGCCCCTGCCCCAGCGGCACCACCCTGCCTGCAGCCAGCTGCCTGCCTGACCAAACGCTTCTGAAGCGATTGCATTCCTCCAGTTGACAAGGGTTTGATGAGTCCTCCAAAGCTCCTTTTTGTTAATCAGCCACCAAGGGCTTGCCTCCCTCTGCGAGTGAAGAGCCCGCTGCCTCTGCTATTTATGGCAAACACGGGCGCGTTTCTCTGAACGGGGTCTGGAGCTCGCCCCTTCAGGTAATTTTTACGTGATATGGGATGTGTGATACGGAAAGCGGATCCTTGCTTTATCTCTTTACTCATTTGAGAGGGAGAGGGCATCGTTTTGCACCTAGTCTACTTCGCAGTGGATTCCGTGGTATGTCAGGTGTGTCAAAAGAAAAAAAAAAAAAAAGTTAAAAAAAAAAAGTGGATGGAGAAAAAGAAGAACAAAATGAATGTTCCCTTAACTGCTTCGTCGGTTCCGCTATGAAGATTTGTTTTGTTTTGCCTTTGTCTAACAATCTGAAATAACATTTGGGCTTTAATCAGAATAAGATTTAACGGGAACTCAAAGGGAACAGAGTGAGGGCTTGGTTATTTATTTTTAAAATTTTCATTTCAATTGTCTCTTATATTTGAAGAATAAAGATTTTCTTTCCATACTTTAAACATGGGTGAAATTAGCATACATTGTTTCACAGTAGCGTATTCTACCAATACTTCAGGTATTCGAAACACAACCCAGTACCCTTCATTCGCTTTGTAGCCCATACCTCTGAAACTTCATTAGCGTTAATAATAGATCAGCTAAGAGGATCATGCTGAAATCTATTTTAAGGGGTGGAATTTGTACGGGAGAGACGTGTGTGTGGTGAGTTTGTGAGATGAATTACCCATCCTGATCTTATGACACTAAAAATACGTTTAAAGACCCTTTTGGCTTCACTGATTTGAAACCCCCTTTCCACACTTTTTACTGTGATCGATTGCTTTGGGGATCATGCCCTTGGAGCGTGCTAAAGGCGCATCGTTTGCTTGGTGGTATTTTAGCAGGTATGGCTTTTCCTCTGAAACACCGATCTGGTGGTTATTAAAAAAGAAAAAAAAAAAAAAGCATTTAAACCGAGATTCAAGCCATGTGAAGAAGGTAATTTATGTACCTTAATATCTGCTCCTTTTCATATTCGAACGTAACGGGTCTCCTTTTGGTAGTAAATGTCAGTTCTTTAATAGTGAATACATTATCCCGTTTAGCCTGTTGTATTTCATCGTCTGGAATCTTTCACCTGCTCCTGTCTAATTACACTTTTTCCCCCTTTCCTCCCACCACGGCAGAATTAATAAATGTGCAAGCACTGGACTAGATGTCAATTCCAACACTTTATATTTTCAAAACCTCTTTCTTGTTTTGTGGAGGAAAAAAAATAGGGGAAAAAAAAGGAAAAAGAGAAAGAAAAAGGGCATTTTAGCACGTTTCCATGCAGCCCAGGTCATCCGGTTTTCCCACGGTATTACCTGCCGTTAAAAACAATTTCCGTGGGCTTCCCGCTCGCTCCCTTGAGCGTCCATAATGTGCTGCTCCGAGACTCGGAGCCTTCAGTGGCTTTCTCATTTTATCAGGACAGTTTTGACGGTAGCGAAGCTGTTTTACAGGCAAAGGTTGGAGTAACACCGAGAAGTTTCAGTGCAGGCAAGGAGGAGGGGGGGGGCATTAATCCGAGGTATTTTGCATCTAATATATTTTGCAATAGCCACTCTGATGCTATAATTGCGAACTGACGAAACTAACGTGTGTTAAGTTACAGACCTCAGCCCAGCAGGACTTTGGTTTCTCTACTCGAGGCACAAAAGTCACCATTGTGAAGGCTCATAGTGGAATTTGGGGCTTGTGTGTGTGCTTGTTGGGGGCAAGCAACGGGTTTAGGGAGGCAGGAAGATCGGTTTCCCCCCTGCTGTCTTTGGATACCGCCCAGAAAGGGTCCTTGGCGCTTGGTCTTCACCCACCCGGTGGTACGGCAGGGCTGCTCTCCCAGGCGCCCTATCCCTGCCGCCTTAGCCAGCCTGGCCTCCGTGCGGGACAGCCGCCTTGGAGGTTCCCCGCCTGGGTCTGCCGCAGGAACGGAGCAGGGCGGCAGCAGCCTTGGCCTCCCCTGTCCCGCAGGCCCCCGGGCGGCGGGCACGGCCGCTGCCGCCTCCTCCCCGGAGCCGGGCAAGGACGCCGGCGGCGGGGCGGGAGCCCCAGCGGGCAGACCCAGGCCAGGGGAGCCGCGTTTGTCTTGAAATCCTCCGAGGATTCGTGTGTGTGGTCATTTGCAGCCTTATTTAGGAAGATGTCAGAAAGAAAGATGACACTGGAACGGCAGGCGGCGGGGCTACCATTTGACCTGGGCAAAGCCCAGGTGGACCCAAACAATTCGCTGTGCCGTTGTCCTCGCTCCTCTCCAAGACCTGGAGGTGAACTGCTTTCCAGCCCCGGGCTGTTTATATTTAGTCATAATCAGAGCTTCGCTTCTCTCCCTTTCTTTGGCTTCAACATCATAGCAGTGTCCCTGTAACTCCGAAACCAGCCACCCAGCCCGTTTCTTTGCATCTCAGGATGCAGCTTTCCATGTTCTTTAAACAGCGGGCGACACTACAGGAGAAAAACGCTGACATCCTTTCGAGGGGCAGGGAGGGAAGTGATCGCATCAAATCTGTGCTTCACCAGTAGAAAAATCTATTGTGCCAAAAGTCTCCACTCTGTTTGCAGCCGGTGGACATGGGTGACAGCAACCCCTTCTTCCCTCCCTGTCGACCTTGCACCAGAACCTCTGCCATCTCAAGCCTGTGCAATTAAGCCGAGCTCTAAATGCAAGGTCTGTTAAGCAAACAGGCGTGATTGTTATTTTATTGACGTGGGTTAACAATACCATAAATATGCCGAGGTAGTTTTCCAATCCAGGGCGTCTTTTATCTTGAGACATAAATAACACAACTTAATACGAAAATGAGCACTTCATTCCCTGTGGCATCTTTAGCCTCTCGTTCTTGGCTGAGAAATAAATTATCCTTTGCAGTAAATGAGGCAGCAGACATCGACTTCGTGCCATTCACGAGAGAAATGCCTTAACTTCATGTTCGGTGTCTGAAAGCGAATTCTGCATTTAGTTTGCAAAGAAGAACCGAGACCATCAAGAGGTCGGAGCATTTCATCTTCCCACGATAATTATCCCGGTCGTACATATAATTCATCTCTGTGACACACAGGTTGTGTCACAGAGATGTCGCGTCACTAAGAATAAGGACAAAAACCAGGCTGTGGGAAACTACTTGTGTTGTTTCTTCTGTAAAGTACATTCTGTAAAGTACTGTCTCTTTCTCCCTCTCTGTCTCTCACACACACACATACACACACAAAGAAAAACCCGCAAGTGCGTAAGAAACCTTTAATTATTTGGTAGGTTCTCCAGCTTTGGCATCCCATGGTAGAGCACTATCATCTGAGCGGCTGAGGGTTTTAAAAATTCACTCCTCAACTGACAAGAGGATAGCCAGACATGGAACTTTAATTTTTTTTTCTTTTACTTTCCAAGGTCCCCTGTTCCTTTTGTGTTCCTTTTCCTCCCTTATTTCCTTCCTTTCTCTGGGAGGGGCAGCGAGGGGGGAGGGGGGCTCGATCCATTGGATTCTCTGGATTTATGTAAATGAAAACACACAGGGACCAACGAAGCTGGGAGTATGAACTTTAGCTGGGAGTATGAAGCCGTCCTGCTCCATCTCCACCTATTGCTCTAGCAGACGAGAGGCGAGAGAGAGACTTATTTGTATAAAGGGTTTATTTACATTAGAATGAAGCGACAGTTCCTAGTCTGGGAAGTGATAAGTACTTGGCAAGTCATTAGGTAGCAGATAGAGATCAGCCCCTGGATACTTAATTGCCTGCCTTTCCCATACTCGTTTTTGAGGGCTGGGAGCTTTCTCGGGAGAGTGTGCGGCAGAACAAGCTGGGGTGCGCATGGGGAGTGGTGGCGAGGGCGCTCAGCCCTGCTGAGAACCACGACCGTGCGCTGCGCCGCTACGGAGGCCATTCCAAAGCCTCCCGCCCCCTGCGAAGGGCTGCGCGGGGGGATCCGGCCCTCAAGCCGCCCATGCCTGCCTGGGGGACAGCGGGCTAGCGAGGGAAGCCGCAAAGCCGCTTCCCCGGCGTAAGGAGCGGCGATGCTGTGGCGCACGGCTCCGCTCGGCTCCGCACGGCTCGGCCGGGCGGCACCTGCACTGCGGGCGGGAGGCGCTGCGCGGCCCGCGGGCTCCCCCTTCCGGGCCGCCCGCCCGTGGGCCCCGCCGGGCACCTGCCCCAGCCCTGCCCGCCCCGCCGCTCGGCCGCGCTCCCTCTCTCTCCCCCGGCACAGCGGGCCTCGACACCCCACGCAGACCCTTCCCGCCGCCGCCGGCATACGGAGTCGCGGCCACGCGGGGTGGGTCTGGCGGGGCGCAGCTCGCAGTCGGAGGTGAGCGCTAGAGCGATGCCAGCTGCGTCCGGGCCATTATATTCTTCCCTCTGCCAGGGAATGTCTTTAGTGGTTCCCAGGCTTGCCAATATAACTTGCGAGAGAAAAAGCGTTGGTTTCCAGGAAAAGTACTCCTGTTTTTTAACCTCTCCCTTGCTGTCCAATTACTGATGTGTTCGACCTCCGAGGAACAGCTTTGCAAAGCTGTCTGGTAAACCCAGAGGCAGATGCCTTAACAGAGTGACCATAGAGATGTGTAAATTTACACACACACATACACACACACATATGCACAGCTATATGCACTCACGGTTTTCAAGGTACTTGAAGTCAAGGCACTTGAAGTCAAGACACTTTTCAAGTCTTTTACAAGGCATTCATGGTTATTAGGTACAATCACACCAAAGAACCAGTCTCCTCTAAGGCTCCTAAGAGCTATGGTAATACAAGTAATAAAACTTAGATATCTGCATATGAACTTTCATGAAGCTGCATATGCTCTCTTTGCAGTTATTTGCCCACTGCTGGAAGTAACCCATGCTTGTTTACATACAGAAAGCAATGTCTCACTCTGCAAAAACAAAGTACAATAAAAAGTGGTTAGATAACACTTTAAAAAATAGAGCTCTCAAGATGTAACTATTATTTTCCACAGACCACAGGGGATGCACAAAAGAAATGGTGTTTTAAATGTACCTTGTGTAACAAACACTTGAAACTCACAGCTGCGGGAGTTTCATGGGCTGTGACCCCAGGCAAGCCCCATTTTCTAGTAGGTCTCTGTCCTCAAAATGAAGCAGTGTACCATTTAAAGGTAAAAGAAGTCTTCATTCAGTTTCTGAGTGTATTACATCTACAGTTTCTCATTCTTTCTCTCCCTCTCTGCCTCTGTAAGTCCACATGCAGTGCCACTTCTGCCAACCTATAAACAGATTGGTAGGCATGATTTGAACAGAAAAGTTGTACTGAAGAAGAAAAGACTTTGGCAGTATGTATTCCAATGTCTCCCCAAAAAGTGTGCCTTCTTTGACCAAATAAAAGCAAAGCTTTCAAGCTTTCTTTTTTTATCCAGGTGGCATTAGCCCCCTTCATTAGACCTCTGTGTGTTGGATGCATAGCTCTGGCATATCACACCACCTCACCTGCTCAGCTCACACCCCAATTCCTGCCCCAGTGAGACTGGCTGGCCAACTTTGATGGCAACACAGTTAATGTTTGCATGTGAGGATGGCATCAGCCAAGCCAGGCAAGGTCAGTTCCCACATTTTGCAAAGCAGAAGAGATTGCCAGACTACATTCAGTGGCAGATGACCAATTCAGAGGTACTACTCTTGATAAATACAAGTACAGGTATATTAAGATAGCATAGCATGAAGAAAAGGACCCTCGTTACATCATTAAAAAAAAAAGTTGTCTATTTAACTTGATAATCCCTAAAATAGAGGCAGAGATTCTTAGCCAAGGCTTACATTTAAAAATAAATGCACATGTATAACTGTGGGGTATAACTGTGAGTTGTTGGTTTGAAGGCAGATTCACAGCTTTCCTTTAACACACGTTTTTGCTCTCAAGACACTGCAAACACTGAAACAGTCAGCTACAAAGGGAATATTCAGTGTTGGACTCTCTGCTTGGTATCATTCCTGCAGTTTAGATAAGCTTGCCAGGTAGCAGAAAACAGCATTTCTCTATTCACCAGAGCCTTTTGGAGAGGTGCCGTGTGACAGGGAGGCTGTTGGAGGCAGAAGGGTTTGCATGGGATGGAGACTGCAACTACCGTAACTGTCCCTGTGGCAAGAACACCCACAGAAACAGGTAATTTGCCCCTCCCACACCAACTAACAGCCAGAAGCAAAAAATGTTAAAGTAACTTACATCATCGTTTGCCTGTATCATTACTAAGGAGGAACTGAGAGCTGTTTTATGAGGAGCAGACAGACAAAACTAGCTTGAGCTTGAGACATAAAAAACCCAAACCACTAAGATACCTGAAGGCATCCCAATTAAGTGATATTACCATCCCGATCAAGATGCAGTCATTGTTAGTAAGCACCCCTGATTTCTAACAGAGATATTCCAATTAAGTAGATTTCCTGATTAGGCGCACTTAAATTAAGTGGAGAGAACAGTGTGGAGGAAACCTGGATGGCTTTTTACGAGGGCCAGCTTCAGAAGGGAGCTTTGCCACTTGAAAGAGGGCACGAGTGGAGTTCAGGCCACGTAGCCCAGAACCATGGCAATGCCTTTTGCCCCGTGCTGAGCAACCATCTAACTTTGAAGACATCCAGCCTCGGTCGGTGCCTCCATCCGGAACCTGCGTGTTCCCCGAGCACGGGTAGCTCTGCTGCTGGGCATGCCTGCAACCGCCTGAGTCAGAGCATCTTGGCACCTGTTCTCAGCCTAAATCCCAGTGGGATCCAAAAAGTAGGCAGAGTGGCGTCTAAGTACCCGCAGGGTCTGATTCAATAGATAATGTCTTGGGCTTTGGGACAAATTTGAAGGGAAGGTTCTTATCAGCTCTGCACCACACATCTCTGTATTTTACAGGTCTCAACTGTGGCCAGATCCTCGTGGGTTTTGGATGGAGTGACTTGAAGTGACACGTTTTGGCAGGAGTCACATAGATTTTTATACTATTGCTTCTCTGCTTGTTACTCAGGCCTTGAGCTTGAAGGTCTAGAGCACATGTTCTGGAAAAAAAATTGCAGACAGGAAGACTTCCAAACACCAGCCCTTTAGAAAGCTCTGAGCTGAACCTGCCAAGTGTGCTGAGTGAAGGAGAGAAGGTTATGAGTCTTATATCTAGATATGTTGTGCTTGATATTCACCATGGGCACACCTACAACAGGAACAACAGTTGTGGATAGGAGAGAGCTCTGCAAAAGAAGGTTGCAGTGATAGGTTTGGCCAGCCTGGGCCATGGGAATAGTTTTGTGTCTCTCCCATGCATCTGTTTCCCTCCAGAGGCTGGGCATGTCTTGCATCTACACAATAAGGGAAGGAATGTGAGCCCTCCACCACACCTCTAGCTTTCAACATTTGCTGAGCCTGTTTGTCTATTTTGGTTTTGTTTTCTTTTGTGTTGTTTTCACCTGTGACTTTTGAGATTGTAATCTCAGCAGGGTAGGGACTGCTTTGTGTTCTACGTTTGTACACTGACTGTGCCTGGGATCTTGAGCTGATGTGCTAGTAATGAATAAGTATAATTTGCTTGGGGAAAATTCATCTGGAACTGATTGGGCTGGGGATAAAATAGACCGTTTCCTTTGGAAGGAAAGGGCTCACGATAGCCACTCGATTAAAATGATTGCTTTCTGCAGAGGTGAACACAGTAATGCTCATCATGGATTTGCATAGACTGAATAGTGCATCATGTCCCTCTTTCTTCTAAATTTAGGGCAATGGCAGCATCCATCTAAATGTCTTTGAAGAAAATGATGACATGAAGTTCTCTTGCTGACCTGCAGCAAAGGTGTGCTCTTGATGTGTGTCTGTTTTTCAATTTGCCTACCTGTAGAAGTTCAAATTGTTGTAGCTTCATGCAGTTATTTTGTCTCAGAGGTCTCTTGCTTGTGCGTCATCCTAACCTTGCATGGCTGTGCGGCATTGCAGTAAATCAGTCCAGAAATTCATATTCGAATTAGTGTTTGAAATTAATGTTTAAAATA
Source organism: Pycnonotus jocosus (assembly GCA_013400435.1). Lineage (NCBI taxonomy): Eukaryota > Metazoa > Chordata > Aves > Passeriformes > Pycnonotidae > Pycnonotus > Pycnonotus jocosus. Next base: position 285,750 of record VWYP01026623.1, read on the forward strand.
ATTTTATTTTATTTGTTCATATTCTTCCTTTCCCTTTCAAATGAGGCCAGATCCTCAAGCCATTAAACCGAATTGCATCAGTTGTGGCTCTGGCTTGGACAAATTAAAGGAGAGCACCTGTACCAGCTCAGCACCACCGTGCTGAATGCAGTCACAGAAGTTCAGCCACTGGAGAGTGAGCAAGTCTACAGCTTGGATGATGCTGCTGGATTTCATGTGTGTGCATTGTGTGCCAGGAAGGACCATGGGATGGTGTTAGGGAAAACTTCTGGTTTAGGCAGTTCCAGTGTTGAGATTGGTTTCTTACTCTGAAAGCTGTTCCTCACAAAGTGCAGAGTGCAACAGTGGCATTGGGGTTTTTTGTACAGGCTTAAATATGCTCATTAAGTCTTCAAAATAATGTTATCTCTTCCAGCGCATTTCCCATTGAAGTGAATGAAAATGTTCCCATTGACTTTAAAGCACAATTTCCTCCACCTACTCCTTTTTAAAAGACTTAATCAAGCATGTTTAGTGGAAACCTATGAGAGTTGTCTAATGACTTGCTCACTTTGCCCAGGGAAAAACGTAACTATAAACTGAAACATGATGCTGAAAACTAAGTTTAGTAGAAAGTGTTTAGTCTAGTGCTGGATGAATGATGGAAGCTTGTATTTGTGAATAATTTATTTGACAATTGGTGTGGGAAAAAAAATGACCGAGTAAGTTCCTTGCTCGTTTTTTTCTTGCCTGTCTACCAAACTGGCTGCACAACGCACAAACAAATTGCTAATATTTATTCAGGAGCAAAGAGGTCAGCTTTTGTCAAAAATGTTTTCAGCAGTGGCTTGGACAAGCACCAGATTAGCTTAATTTTCTTGTGTCCTCTGCATAGTAAATGAAGAAAGTTGTGCTATTATTTACTGAATTCACGGTGAATTTTGCATCTCACCAGTAACACACTTTGCAGCAAATCCTCTCCTGTAAAGTCTCTGCCAATAGTGGAGCTTGGCTTTCATGCCTGCGGAAAACCTCCTGAGGCTTTAGAAGCTCTAAAGTGAGTTTCTCTTTGTAGCCTGTGCAGAGGGTGCTGCTCACCTTCAGCCCCTTCTGAAAGTGGCTTTTTCCAGTCAGGTGCAGCGTTGCGGGCAGCAGCTCTGTACAGGGCTGACAGAGCAGGAGCTGCACTGCTAAAGAGGAGGTGTGCTTCATGATCAGGAAGGCTGCCATCTTCACATAGGCTGATGTAAATAGTTGCTGATTGCCAGACAGAAGGTGCTTATTAATTATTTTTCCTCTTAGTGAGAGAGGAAATACAGACAGACGTCGGAGTCTCTGAAGAGCTCTCTTTATTAGCTTGACCTGACAGCACTGCCGAGGTGTTTTGCTTGGGGACAAAATCCACATTTTGCCTTGCAATTTAGTAAGCTTGTCTGCATTGCCTCCCACGCTTCCTCCTACAACCTTTCCCTTCCCCTGTGACACACCCAGGCTTCTTTTTTGCTAGTCCTTCATCCTCTGCTACCTTCCTGCCTTCTCCCAAGCTGCTTAAGTGCTCTCAATACTTTAAAGTGTTCTAAAGTGAATATATATTTTAATTTTTTTTGTCCTTCTCCTCCCTTTTAAAAGACAGACAAATATATTTTCTGTACTGAAGAAAATTCTGTACTGTACCTTCTTTACTGAAGGTACAATCCCAAACCTCTAATCCCAAATCCAGTGCGGTTGCTGTTAGTAGGTTTTAGATTAAAACATGGGCTGTTTGTGGGACTGAAACATGACTGTGTATTTCCCAGAGCACCTTCAAGCCGTATTGGAGTCAGAGGAAACTGCACGTTCTTGAACACCTCTTAAAGTGGGTCTTACCAGCTTGATGCCTGCCCATACAATCTGCAGTTGCCTGTACTTATGTTTGTCCTCTTTGAGAGGGTAAGTTTTCAGGTGCTTACTTTACTTTCATATTTTCTCTTCCAGTGGGAACAGTCCACCCTTTTTGTGTCTTTACATCTTCAGAATTGTGTATGTGTGAGTGAGAGTGCAGAAGGGAGAGGCAAAGTTGTTCCTCAGCCTTTCAGAGTTCCCATCTCTTCCCAAAGAACTACCTGACAGTGTGAAGGAGATGGGTCATAGCATCATTTTGTCTTGGGTCATGGGATCTACTTGCCTCCTCATGCAGAGAGGCTCAGATCTGGTCAGGGCTGTTGCAGAATAGGGAAGGTATGAGGCACATAAACAGCAGTTAATAGGATTTCTTTTCGATCTTAGCTCAGATGAACTCCCAGTGCACCTAGAGATGCACTGCCTGATTAATATTACAGCCTTTAGCAGTATGTGCTGTGTCACAGAGACCAGGAGTGCACAAAAATAAACTTAACACCATGCCACAGACTGAAGAGGTCACCCATGGCTTTGTCCTCAGACATGACCCAAATTCAGACCAGTCTTATTTGTATTTGGCTGCAGAGAGCCAGAGAGGTGTCAGCCCAGCTCCTGACATAATTTGGAGCAGTAGCAAGGTAGTAATGAACTACGTGCTGGTCTCACAACCTCGTCCTCCTACCTGTTTCTGACAATAAAGAAGAACAGAGTAAAGCCAGGGGCTTTTAGCCTGGCTGCTGCCCCTGGGCATTTGGGCTGGGTGAGACAGTGCAGCAGTGCAGTGTGTGGGAAAACCATGGTCAGGCTCAAGCCTTTTTTGCTGTACGGGAAGGTCAGAAGGTGTTCTTAACAGAAAGAAGAGACTAAACTCCTATCTGCCCTGGACTCTTTCAGGGACAGCTCATCCCTAAAGCCCTGAGTGTGAACTGAATATATCAGAAACATGGATTTCAGGATCTGGTGCTTGCAGGGCTGCTCTGAAACTGTTTGTCTGAGGTGAGTGTGTTTCCCTCCGCACGCTGCTTGTAGGACCAAGCCCTGCTGTGCTGCAGAGTCACCTCCATTCCTCCTGGAGCCAGAGGCAGCTCAGGGTAATCAGCACATACAGAGATGAGCTCTGACAGTGGAAGCCTGGTAAGAGCACAGTTTAATTTCACTGTGGTATGCAGCACTCCAAGAAAACTCCCAGACTCAGTTCTTTTCCTTCAAGCACAATCCTTATCAAGGTCTTTGGCAGCAATTCACATGCAGAAAGGAGCAGCTGTCATGGTATTCCCACATACAAACACAAAAAAACAACCCCTCCCTGCTTTCAGTGCAGCAATGTTACGTAGTATGAATAATTACAATATTTAACACTTGTATCTGTGCTTTTAATCTTCAAAGCACTTAACTAGCACTAGGTACAAGTAATTGTAGCTGCAGAGTGATGTGGCAGTCTGCAAGAAAAAAGAATTGTGTGCATGAGTGCTCCAGTGGTCCTGTGCAGGGTGGGCACAGAGCGAATAGGGCTGGAAAGGCCCAAGGACACGAAATCCCTTGGCTGTCAGGGTTGATATTTTCCCCCATGACTGATTGCTGTCCCTCTGCCAGAGGTCACTGGCTTCTCAGGTCTGTCGGTGGAATCACTCACCTTACGGTTTCCCAACCCATCTCAGTCCCAAAGAACTTGGTTAGGAAAGACCTATATGGTGAACCATGTTAGCTGACCTGGCATGTTCTCACTGGAATGGGTGAGGGAGTGCTTGGATGAGCAGCTCAGCCATCAGACCTGGGAAAATGATAACTCTTGGCAGATGGACAGAAAAGAAGGTGACTGTGGAGAGGCTTGCAGGAGGCCTGTAGGAGGCTGGCAATGGTGGCAGCTGGCACATGAGATGTGTATCTGACCAAGAGAGACAAGTCCATGCTGGTTCATCCCTGTTTTGGTTTGTCCCTCGGTCAATTTGATATGGAAAATATCACTGTAAAAGGCATTATTTGTTTCCTTAGTCTTCTTGCTGTATCTGTGTAGCTCTTGGCTCACAGTGGAAAATGAGGAAGGCTAGTGGAGAAATTTGTGCTGCTTTTGATGTTTTTGCTTTCAGATTTTTGTTTTGTTTTGGGTTTTTTTTTTGTGAAGCAGGAGGACAGAAGACAGCTCTTCAGTTTTTTGTGAGCAGGAAGGTCACAAGACAGTTGTTCAGTCCTACCTTTTCTGTGGCCACCTGCTCATTTGTTACTGCCTCAATCGGCAACATTGGCCATTTGCTCTTGCAATGGTGACCCTCTTGTTCTCTCTTGTTTTGCTTTCTGACCAAGATTGCTCACCCACAAGTACTTGGGTAATTGTACTTGGCCTTTGTTGTTGTCTTAGAGTAGGCAAATGAGATTAGTGGATGTGAAATACATCCTGAGAGCATGCAGCTCTACAGGGTACCAGCTGCCAGCACCCGGGAGGGCAGAGCATAGCCTTACACAGGGCATCCTGACCATCCAGTTCTACTCCCTGCCTTCACAGGCAAGAAGGCTTTGTATTTATTAATGTGAGATGATCACTCAGGCAAAACAAGGTGGTGTTGATCTGGTCCCCTTTCCAACTCCAATGACCCCATGAGTCTGTACCGGCTGCACTGTTTAGATAAGTTTGGGGCCCATGTACCTTGTAATTTGATTTTAAACAAAGCAAATACAAACCTAACTGCTGGAACCTTTGTTTTCACTGGAAATCACACTCTTATCTGTGCAGTATGAATGTCTGTCCTTCCTGCTGCTTAAGAGGAAAATGAAGGTGATATATAGTAAGGTAATAACAATACATTAACAGGAATTGTTTCATTCAAAGGGGTTAGCTCAGGGTTTGCTTTTATTTTAACTGTTCATGAACATTATCATTTTCCCCTTGAGGATTGTTTTGGGGAAAAAGATTGTGAAACCCTGAGCTAGTTCTCTCTTGTGCTGCAGCTTCATTAATATGTGCATAGCTCTAGAAAATGAAGCCTCTACTTCATGAAAATATTCCCCATAAGAATTTTGTCTCTGTTCCTTTGGTTAGTGAGGTTTTAGTAATATAATTCTTCCAATTTTTATTATTATGAATTGGATAACATTTTTTTATTCTAAGAACTCCATCCCTGAAACTGATTTATGAGAACAGAGTCTTCCCATTCTGTTTAAAAAAAAAAGAGTTTCTAGACCTTATTGTTTGAGAGGAAAGCATCCTATGAGTGTAAGCATTCCTCAGAAGAAAAAAAAACCAAACACTCTTGGAAGAAACACATGAACAAACCAACCTCTGTAGTTTAACCTTGTGACTCTTAAGTTCCTCCTTCTTTTTGAGGCCTCAACTATTGCAATTGGCAGTGCTGTGGAAGGGGTAGCTCTTCCAGACAGCTGCTTCTAGACAAGCAATGCCCTGGGAGAAGCAGCAGACCCAAGCTCTCAGCTTGGTAACTCAACCTCCTGCCTGTACAATTCCATGGCAATGCTGTCTACAAGATGAGGAAAAAACCCCCCAAAAAACCAACAAAAAACCCCCCCAACCCTGAAATCATCTCCCTTGCTCGCACCATTCCAATTAAGTGCAATCAATTGCTCAATCAATCTTTTGCTCTTAATAAAGTCGGTTATCTTTTTCCTTCTAATTCCCCTCCAGGTTTTTTAACAATTGTTCAGACAGACACAACAAGCAGCTTTTGTAAAGGAAGAGTGTAGGCGTTTCCTTTGGCTGTTTTCACTTTCTGCCTATGATGATGTTATGCTCCGCACCCTCCCCAAATCCTAATCATATACAATGAGTGTGCTGGGAGCCCATACATATTTTTTTTCCAACTGGCATAGATTGAGTACCCTAATTTGATAGCAAATTCATGCCAAAATATTTGAGGGGGGAGGGGGGAGCAGGGAGGGAGAATAGACATTTTGTCATCTTTGTGTTGCTGATGAGTCAGACCATTTAAACTAAGGAAAGGCTTTAAAAAAGGGAAGGGAAGTGCTCTCCAACCTTATCTACTCCAGCATTAATTTGGGTAGAAGGTAGGAGTGGAGGAAGTCTGAGCAAATCTGTTCCTTGTCCAAGCTGCCTTTAGATGGTCGCTGTTGTCTGTAGGCTGGAAGAAGATGCATTCAATTGCTGCCCACCACTGAGTGACTGTGGCAGAGAGGGAGAGGCCCCACATGTGCTCATTTTGGTTTTGTGTGCATGCAAAAGCCGTGCATGCTTGATGTGCATGTGTGAAAAAGACCAGCACTGCACTGCTCCCACTGCACTACTCCAACTCCCCCGCATTCCCTGTGGGAGGGAGGCTGCGGTGTACCTGCACAAAGCACATTCATGCCTCAGTGCACCTGTCCCTGATAGGCTTAACTCTCCTGTCTTAAAAAAACCCCAAATAAACAGTCTTTGACTGACATAATCATGCAAGGATTATCTGCGGGCCAGGCTGTGTCTGGAAGCAGAACTGCTTGGTCCCATTCAAAGTGGATGAGAAGATTAGATGGAGCAGATACCGAGTAACTTAAGAAAAAGGGCAGAAAAAAGAAGATGTAATCAGAAGAGTTAGGAGTGACCCGAATAGAAAGAAGAGGTAAGAGGGTGTGGTACTGTGGAAAGTGCAGCACAGTCCTTACTTAAACTTTACTTAGACTTGCCTGGGTGTTGATTTTAGCATAGGGACATTCAAGTCAGGCCTAGACATTTAACGGGAAGAAGAGGGGCAACGTCAAGGAAGTGGCGTCACCTCACTGTGAAAGGAAAACAAACCAAGTTATTGGGAAGCCTTGTGTCCTAGGAGGGCTGATGGCAATTGCACCACACCAGGGCACATTTGCTCTGCAGCAGGTCCTGCTCAATGTCAGCAAACTTGAGTGAGCCTCTCTCTTGGGTGTGATGCTGTGGGCCCTGGCTGCTTGTGCGCAGGGCTGACTTCTCCAGCAGGTTTTACAGACTGTAACAACCCTCTGCTTCTGTATTTACACTGCCATCAGTCCACTAAGGGGATTTGAAGCTGGCTCAGCAGGGCCCATCCTACATGCAACTTCCGTGGTGCAGACATGCCCTGAGACATTAAAAAGTAGGTAAAACTCAGATGAATATGCTAAAGGTGGTAACAGGATAATGAGAGGGAAGTTCTATTCCACCTGATGGGCCACCTTCAACTCTGTTTTTGAGGCTAACCCTGCTGGAAGGTGAAGAGGTGAGGAATAAGTTTGCTCATTTTGTTATCACTGGTTGCAGCCTCCAGCTGTAGGCAAAAGCCTCCAGTGTAGCTCAGAGGAAGTCTGCTCCAAATGATCCCAAATGACAGTGTCCCCAAGGTGCTAATATGGCAGTGGAGACCAGCTGGGTATGGAGGTTTCTCACGAACACCCCTTTGCTTGGCTTTAGGGATGGAGGAGCTGAGCAGGAGCTGCTGTGCTGGTGGCTGGCCAGGAGATGATCTCCTTGCACTGGGGTGATCCTTCCTTGGCTGGGTCTTCCAGCCTCGGGGCTGTTTGCGTTGTGAGGATGGCACAAAGCAGCCTTACTTCAGGGAAGGATTGGGGCCTGGGCCTTATCTCACTTTGATTATATTAAATAATCTATCTGTCTGCCATGTTATTTACATAACTCTTATTTAAATACTTTTACATCAGACACACTGAATCATGAGACTGAAAGTCTAGACGATGCTTGCTAGGCTCAGCCTGCCTTTAAACCTCCTGTGTTGGCATCTTTCTCGTGTTTCCCTTCAGGATTACCCTGCTCTGCCTTTGTCCTGTGAGGGACATGTGAAGTGCCTGGTGGTCCCAGGATTTCAGAGTGAGCAAAATGAAATTGCTGAGGTGAGAGGGTGAGAGCACAGAAGGCAGAGGGAGAGGAGGGGGAGAAGGCAGTGGAGAGGAGGGAGATGCAGTGAGTTGTTTGTCTGGTTTTACTAGGTCAGCTTTGAGTGACACTGCAGGGCACATGGCTTTGAGCAGACCAACTTAGGGCAGGACTTTACCCCTGGAACTTGCCTTCTGGCGTGTGCTGCCCTGGCCAGCTGCTATAAGAGATAATTTGTTTTGGGGAGAGCAGGAGAAGGAGGTATAGTGCTACCTCATGCTAAGCGGGCTTCTGGGCAGAGGCTAGAAGCTGGGAATTGGGAGAGGGCAAATGGGATAGAAAAGACTTTGTTATTCTAGACAAAAGCCAAGAAAGCCCATTCATTTCCCCTGGTTCTGCCCTTGCCCTTAAAAATGCATTATAAATTACTAATAATTCATAAATGGCTTGTGTTATGGCATGCTTGATAATTTCATCTGTCTGTCCTTCTGAAGGGACACACTAGGTTTTATGCCTCACTGTCACAAGCCTTGCTGTTATGATTTAATTACATGCTGATTTTGATATACGTTTCCTGAGACACTTGGGTGCACTGGAACCGAATCTCTGCTTTGGAAAATGGGAAGACCCAGACTTCTGGTTCCTCATCTTTCACTTCCCTTATGAACAAGATTTTGTCAAGGGCTGCTCTAGCCCGGGCTGCTGCTTCCAGAGGCCTTAAGGATGTCAAGGCTGAGATGGAGCAGCACTTCCACCTAGTGGTCTGCACAAATTAAGGCAATTTCTCCAACCTCTGGGCTTCTTAGTCCGCAACAAAATCTTGAAGTTAATCTCTGAAACCGCGAATCTCGCCCTAATATGAAGCAGTGGGTTGTTTACATTCCAGAAAGAATAGCACAGTCACCCGGCTTTTATTTGTGTGTATAAGTCATTTTTTGGACTTAGTTCTGTGGGAATTGGTGTGATTTGTTAGGTGACACTTCAGGGATGGTGTGACAGCAAGGTGAAGCACGGAAAATAAATCATGTGTTCCTAAACTGAACAGCAATGCAACACATACTGTGCTGTGTGCACAAAGTGCTTGGCACCCACCTCTGCATCCCACAGCACTTTACACATCTGTATTCACCCTTAGTTTACAGCTGGAAAGAACAAGATATGAGTGACTATGGCAGATACTTTGGGTGCTGCACGTGGATACTGTTCTCCAGGGAAGCTGAGCAGTGAACTGAAGTCAGAAAGGATTTAGGGCACACAGGGATCCAGCACGGCAGAATCCTGGCCAGTAGGATAGTGTTCCAGTGCAGGTAAATAACAACCACAGCAGTGTACAATGTAATACCAGGGGAAACTGAGACCATCTGAAAGCCAGACCTAGTGTCCCAAGCCAAGCTCTCAGGGAACTGAGACCTGCTCATCTCATGAACAGATACTTCTGAACAAGTTAAAGGGGCCAAGCTGAGGATTACTAGGTGGGGTTAAATCACACTGACAGGCCTTTTGGTAGCAAAAGCCCTATAAATTTCTAAGGGGAAGGCTCAGGTTTGCTGTCTCCTGCTGCCGTTGCCAAGCTGTGCTGCCTCCTTTCAGCAGCTGTTGTGAAAGAGGAACTTGCTGTTCCACAAGGGCTGTTTCCCAACCAGGAGGCTGAAAGGGTGGGATTGTTATTGTGAAGACTGAGGAATTACACACACACTGGCACACACAAGCACACACGTATACCCACACCTCCCCTGATTCCTGTGAAGGGAAGTTGTCAGTTCAGAAGTGAGGTTCAGAGCAACTGAGGTGATTCTGCCATGAATGGCAGAATGTGATTGACATCTCTGGGCTGATTCAACATCCAGGCATGGTATGAGGTGTGTTGAAGTTATTTTAAGGTGCTGTGGCCTGCCCTAGGGTATCCTGAAATTCCAACACCCTGCCAAATACTTGACTCTCCGGGGGAGGGGGTGATCTTCTGATAGCCACACCCTCCTGACTGACTGCCCAAATACAATTATATTTTAAAAAGTCTTTATTGACAGCAAAAAAATGAACGGTTTTTACTGGAGGAACACACAGGTCATTGTTCCTCTTCTTCTGTGTGACTCATCCAGATCAAGCTGTCTGTTTAGTGTATCTACTAATGCAGTTAACTTGGAAAAGCTAACTCATAAGTGCTTCTTTTGTTTCCTAAAAAACAATCGCTGGATGACTTTTGAAACTTTTCAATTTTTTTTAAGCCCTGCCGTGTTTTGGAACGAGAAGAGCACAGGCACTTTCTTGGCAAATCTTCCACAACCTTTTCTGTTCCACCCTGAGACAGTACCTTCTTTTACTGGGCTTGCAACAGAAGTGCTTTACACCTCCTAAGAGAGGAAACCTTAATGGCGTACCCGTGAGCGGGGTGAGCTTGAGGGCTGGCATAATGTCACACTTTATCTTTAGGTCCGAAACCTGTTCCTGAGGGCCAGACCCTGAGTGTGACCTCTCTTGACCTGATCCATCAGCACTCAGTCACGATTCTCCTGGGACAGGGCAAGATGCAAGCCAACCTTTACCCCAGTCCCCCTTTTCCCCCCAGAAACACATAACATTTATGCTCAGAGCTCCTTGTATCGTGGAGGTGGCTGCAGTGCCCGGACGGGAGCATCGGGGGTGCAGATCCACCTCTGCCACCCTTTTCTGCCCATCCATCCGTTGCACAAGGGACAGAGATTGCAGGAGCACATCGCCTCCCGCAGCCTCCCTGTGCAGCCGCCTGCATCCTGCCCCTTTGGCACTGCAGGATTGCCCCATGTGGGATGCAGCTGCAGAGGACTCTGCCCACAGAGGAAGCACGACGCTCATCCTGAAATGCAGGAACGCTTCTGAGTGCCTTGTTGGGAATAAAACCCCCTGAATTTAATTTAATTTTTATTTTCTTTTGTTTAAGGTGGCTGACTGCTAGCTCCTAAGTTCTTTCAGATGAGGTTTTAATCAGAAATAGTCTACATGCAAATAAATATACTATCCCCAATTAGAAAGAAAAGGGACTTCAGACAATGCACTTATCTCAGTACTGCTTGGGTAGTTGAAGCAGCTGCAAGAAAGCTAATAGCAGGGTTGAAACCAGACTTGCCAGCAATTTCATTCTTGGCCAGACAGTCAATTTTTTCATGCTTTTGTCTGGCTGTCTCTTGGTAGGGCTGCAAAAGAAGACCAGCTCTACTTTCGTTATTATATGTATATTTTTCAGCTGAATTCACCTATGACTGCTATAACTCAGTGGCACTCTGTTTCCAAGGAAGCTTGAGTGACTGAATAATGAAGATGAATCGTGATTTCAGAAAAAAAGGGAAAATTCCTCTCTTCTGTGCAGCCCAATCCCAATAATCTGCTTTTGCCAACCTGTCCCTATGAAATAAAAAAGAGGCATTCATTTGTACTGCCTCGTTTTCCTCTGTGTACAGTGGTGAAAGGATTTTTTGTTACAATCTGTCACTCTCATGTGCACTCTCTAAACAGCCTGTACCCCCTTCCACTCCAGGCAGTACAGAGAGCAGTCATTTTTAATAGAACTCGTTTAACATACCTATGTGTTGGTTTGTAGCAGAGCTCACACTCTCTGGGCTTCGCTGCAGCTGGGATCCTCCTCTGGACAAAGGTGATGTGTCTGTCTTAGAGCGTCTTTGGCTTGGCAGGAAAGTTCATTAAAATACCACAAGTTCAGACAATGCTGGTTACGAGGAGAGCACACTGCCTTGTCTGTGGGAGGACTGGTGCAGGGTTTCCAGTAAAAATGAAGTGGCTTAGAAAGCTCTTCTTCACCCTGGCACATCCCAGGGAGCCTATTCTGTGTCTGTGTGTCTGGCGAAGCCTGCCTGCACTCGGTGCACGGTGTGTGCTTGTACATGGCTCACTGAAAATCTTGGGAATCGTTTAGCTCCTTGCTTGAGCACAGCACAGGTTTCAAAGTGTCCCAAAGCATATTCTTTTGTGTCCAATAAAAGCCTGTCTCAGACTTTAAGCATAGCAGGGGCCATAGTTTCAGCTGCTGTAAATCAATGAAGTTTCAGGGAATCTGGTGCGGCTCTGCCATTTTACACCAGCTGAAAGCTTGTCCTTTGCCTGTGGCCTGTGCTCAGCCCTGGAGATGTAGGCAGCAGGGGCAGGAGGCAGCACCCCACGTAATGACAGCCTGTGGAGCTGTAGCACAATGCCCGCAGTGAGCTGCCGAGCCAGCGCAATGCAGTTTCATCATCTGTCCAGGCAAAATGAGGACACGATATTGCAAGACACTTTCAGGCTGTTGTCACAAGCTATTTTACATGTCTTAGAGTCTTCAGCTGTCACACAAGTGGAGGTCTCAGCCTTCTTTTCTGGTGGTGTAAAAAGCTATTTCTGATTGCCTTTCTCTGGTTTTTCTGTGTTTCACAGGACAAAGGTTTCCTCTACCTTTTATTTGTTTGGTTTTTCAATGCTACATAAGAGTTCCAGTTAGGCCCAGGAACTTTTTGTGATCTTGGCAGTAAAATTCCAAACAGTTGATGAGGGGCTTGGACAAGAACTACCTCAGAAGGTGGAAGTCAGTGGCTTCTAAGGACTGAAGGCACTTTGCACCAGCCAACCCTCTAATCCTGTTCTTTTCAATAGTCCTATAGGAGTTGGTTTCATGGCAGAACCTCTCTAGCTTTTACTCTCTCTCTTGTCATCTTTGAATTCATAGTTTGAATGATATTTCAAAGTATACATCATCAATTTTGAGTTTAAAAATAACACAAAGAAAAGGAGAAAATAATTTTCAGCTTCTTTCATTAAAACTGATTTATTAAGATTTTTTAAAACTTTGTGGCCAACTTGTAGGCCAGCTGGGTCAAGTCTACATATATAGTATCTAGTGATAATTTAATTGAGCTATGCTCACTTGTACCTGCTGACCCCTCCTCTTTATTTTCTCCTTTTGACCCATAAAACCCTAGGTGGATTGGGATCTCATAGCCTGGTACATTAGATATTTGTTTGTGCTCCAGGAACCCACCTTTTTGATAATACTTCCCTTATCTCTTGAGACAAAAAATGTTACCTCTGTTAAGACAAAATAGAGTTACCTTTGAGAGCTGCTCAGGAGTCAGAGTGACTAGTCTGTGGTTATACAGTATTGTCTACTTTTGGTTGCATGTTCATGCTCTGGGTGACTTTTTCCTTCATTAAAGTGTCTATGGGACAGGACAGACTCATGAGTCAGAGAACTCAAGGTCTTTCTGTCCCTATCTGCTGTTGAAGACAAAGACACCTCTGAGTGAGGTTGTGAGGCTGTGGGTACAAGTGCTATTTTAATTTGGAACTCAAGTTCCCCAGGCACTTTGAAAACCTCATTCTGTGCCTGAGTCAGCAATGCAGCGTTTGGCCCATGGTTAGGTAACTACTCACTGATCCTGTTGCCAGCAGCAAGCAGACAAACCAAAACCTTGCAGTCTGGGCTGTGATTTCACTGGTGTATGTTAGTCTGAAATACAGATGAATATGACTCTGTTTCAGATAAAAATGTCTTCCATCACCTAAAGATGTACAGTGATCTTCAGCAGGAAAGGAGGATATCAGTGACTAGGGGTATTGTGGTATTTCTCTTTATTAATTCATGCCAGTTGTATTGGAAATACTTGTAGATAAAGGCAAGCAAATAAGGTCCTGGCAATGCAGCAACTGCTTTCCTGAGCTTATAAGCTAGGAGAGTGATGGAGATGTCCTGAACTGTAAATGGTGCAATAACAATAAGTGGCAAAGCAGTGAGCGAGTAGATAAACTGCAGAGGGAAATAAGTGGTAGAGCCCCAGCTGTAGCATGGGCACTTCAGCTCACACCTCAGCCAATTCCCCCTCTGAGGGGTGAGCTCAGCTCAAGGATGATGCTCAGAAATAAATGTGGAAAAAGACAGATGTGTTAGGTGCTGCTTTGAGGTCTCAGGCTTGCTCACCTTCCCCTTTCCCCTTTCTTTGGGTCTCTTAAAAAGGGTTACATTCCTCGCCCCCATTGCCATTGCCTCCGTGTGCCTCAGTTTCCCTGCCAGGCTCAGCAGATGCCAGGACTGCTGTGAGCAACCTGAGTGCGAACAGTCTGAGTCGGAAGTGGAAAGTGGCAGATCCTTGGTAGATTTTTCTCCTACCCCTCTGTCTTAAGGCCTTTTCTTCAGTCATTGCCTCTGCCTGACACACTGCTCTGACTGTGGGAATGAGCAGGTCAGGGCTGTGTTATTTGTGCTGCCAAGTGCTGCCAGTCCTGGGCAGGAATGGGGAGGAAGGGGAAGGATGAGCCATGCTTTTCTGGGGTCTGGTCTTGTTCTTCCCACATCCATTAGCCTCAGCTCCTTTGGGAGCAGCTGCAATGGTCTAAGAAGGCTCAGTAGTGGGAGGTAAGGTTAGCAGCCTCTCTAAAAAGCCAGATGAGGCTCTAAAAAGTGGCAAAGGAGATGTGTGAGAGCAACAGAGTTCAGGCATAGCTGCCTGTCCTGCACTTCCTCTCCTTGCAACCTCCACTCACATGTGGTGGGAAGGTGCAAGAGGTGGTGCCCCAAGAAAGCTGTCCTCCAGCTGAGGACATACTATGTTTATAACCAGGATGCTGAGCAAATAGTTACATCTATGGGAGATGTTGCAATTTTCAACTGCAGGTTGCTATCTATCTTCTGAATGCCCCTCTCAATGTGCTGGAAGATTTGCTGAAATAAAAGCTTCTTGAACCATTTCAGTCAAATGAGCTGGTTTAGAAAAACCCTGTAATTGAAATCATTTGAGCTACTCTGGTGCAATGTGCTAAGGATGCCTGAGGATTCTTTGAACTAAAAGGCCTGTGACTGGTAGCAGTGACATGTAGGTAAGGAGAGTGGAGATTGCAGCTTTTGTGGATGGCACAGCTGGGGCTGGAAGAGGACATTTGGCCAGAATGGCTGTACAGTCAGACTCAGTTTTGGATCTACTGCTCCTCTTGTGATAATAGTCCCATGCAGGTAAACAACTCTGCTTTTGAGAGAATCACTCATGCATTACAACAAAGTGAGGTCGCTCTATCTGCCATGTATTTTGTTCCATGTGTAACTCTGCAGGCCTGAGAGGAAAGCTTTTTGTCCTTAACATATATCTATCCAAAGCTGCATTCAGCTGCTTCTAAACTTCAATGGGGTCAGGGAAACAAATTCTGAGTGTCATTTGCCAAAGCAAAGTAAAAACATATTTACACTGAGAAAGATGCCTGGGTGAAGCAGTCTTGAAGAATGTGAAGAAACTTCAAAAGTAACCTTAAAATCAAATAAATTTTACTGAAGAAAGTAATCAAGTATATTTTCATACCTATCCTACCTAAGCAGATTGGATGAAGGCAAAAGTGCTGATGGATTTTATCTCACCTTGGGGAGAGCAAGTAGGAAGGAAATACTCAGTATATACCTTCCCATTTTCCCAGGGAGAGGATGCAGCCCAAACCTTTTCTAGTTCTATGGTTGCCACATTGTAGGACACTGCTGTATCATTATTCAGAGGAAGAAAAGTCAAGTGCTGAGGCTCAGTCTATGCTAGTGAATCCAATAAGGCGTGGCAGCCTTCCTTGGCCCTGGAAGATGAGAGTCCATGCTGTTACACTGTTAACACATTCTCTGGCACGAGCAGGGTCCATTGCAACTGATACTCTGAACAATTTTTGGATCTGGACTGCCAATAAGAGTGTGCCAGGCACCATTCCCAGTAGATGGTTTACTGGCTACTGTCTTATTTAGGAGGTTCATTCACTAGCCCACTGTTCCCTGGCCTCCCTCCAAATGGCCTGGAGATTTGGTCCCAATGCCATAATGATCTCGTCCATTTTTATGGAACCCAGCCCAACTATAACCCAATGAGGGGTGTATGTGGGCCATACTGGAATTCAGCATGGAGCATATTAGCTGTTCCATGTGCAGATACCTCAGTAAAGCTCCTGGACATTTGTGCTTTCTTACCTTGGAGGAGGAAGAAATGAGACAAGTGGGGCAAGTTATTATTATGTTATTGCGTCTTGGGGACACAATAAAACGGTGAGGGTGGAGGTGTCCAAAGGCCCAGTGTGTTCAGCTGGCCCTTGCCAACCTAAGATCCTTGCAATTGAGTACAAATGCTAAATGATTCACTGAACAATGAGTAGGGAAGACCACAAATAAGTGCGTTTTCCATGGCATCATCTCATTCCCAGTGGCTGTTCCACAGCCATGGAGTACTCTGCCATGGCACCAAGTTAGAGGTTTGACCGTGTCATCTCTGCTTAAGCAACTCAGGACAGCTTGTGGAGAATATCCACGTAGGGAGGTTAAGCTCAAGACATCTGTCCAAAATGTGCCGAGGCACTTGGATCATGCCTTGACCCTCATGGCAGCATTCTGAGATTTTGACATGATTTTTGTATGTTCGTCATCTTAACATAGATTTCTATTGCTGTATTTACTGTAGAGAGTATCTTTACGGCTGCAAGACATAAACCTCTGTAGTATTCAGAGTGTGATGGTTTCCAGGAGTGCTTGGTTGATTGTGAAGTGAATGTCCGGGACAGAGATGCAGGAGTGTTTTGGAAAAAAAGAGACCTTGTAATTGCTTTTGTCCTGCAGACTCCGAGAGCAGAAAAGGAAAGATGAGGATGTGCCCAGGGATTGTGGGGGTGAAATGAAAGGCAAAGGGAGTGAGCATGGGACAGGAGCCACTGCAGCATTGACACTGGAAATAGAGAACTGGGCAGACATGGGACTATGAGCTGGTGATGGTGAGCCAGGGACAAATAATAGACTGCAGCCAGAGAAAGGAAGTTTCATAGGCAATTTAAGGCTCAGATATTCATTTAATGTCTGTCTGATGGCCTTCAAGCTGGATGTGGGACAGAATCCACTGCCCATGCACACCAGCTGTGATATGCCAGATTCTCTCCAGCTAGGCAGTGGTGCTGCCAAGGCTCACTGCCTTTTACCCAACCTCTGCAGGTCTCTGGGATTTTGCAATGGCTCACAGTGCAAGACCTCACAGTGCTGAGAAGAGCTTTTCCAGCAGGGAGGCTCAATTCTGCCTCAGGCAGATGCACAGCCCAGTCTGTAACACACATGGACTCCACCACAGAGTGAAGCTCCTGAGCTGTTTCATGCATGACAGCTACCTTTGTCTAGATATCTCCTCTTCTTCTGCACATGTAAATAAATCTGGGTTGCAGTGAACTGTTCTGAACTTTATGTACCGTTCAGAAAGCCATAATTTATGTACACAATGAACCAGAACAGAGCATTGCAGAAGATTTGTGGTCATTAAGTAGTTGAACTCAATTCTGCTCATTAGCCTGGAGGGGTAAAATGCACATGCAGTAGTGCTTTAAGTCTTTCCATCATTTGTGTTCTTTCCTGTTCAGTGGTAGGTGCTTTTCCCCTGCTGTTATCTCCATGTCCCTGTGAATTTCTACAGCATTTGAAATACTGTATAAAGAACGGACAACCCATTTTCTGGGTATAAGATATTACTATTGTCATTCCATGCAAAGTATCTTCCAAGGTAGCGTTAGGTTATCCCAACGTGATAAGTAACCAGTCTGCTTCTTGACATATGTAATTATAAATTTGTATCATTTGGATAATGCTTATCTAATTCTCAAATCCTTCTCAATTGATTTCTATTTGCCCTATAAATTTCTTATTTTCTTTCGTCTCCCTCAGTCTGGGTGTCAACTGCTAATATAACTAATGATTTTTTCTACTTCTGCTTCCAGATAACAGCTGAAAATGTTAAACAAACCAGAGCTCTGTCAGGACCCTGCTAGACAATTCATCCAAACACATCATCTTACAACTCTGATAAAAGGATCTGTTGGATTTTCTTTTGGATGAGATTGTTCATTTGTATTTGCTGCATGTCAGTGTGAGTCGAATGCACTGAGATCTAAACAAGGTGGATAAATCATTCCAATGGAGCTATTTTCAAGAAAGAGCATTATGAAAAATAGAGAGCCATGGGCAATCTGCATTGAATGAGGACTCCAATTTGACTTGGGTGGTGCTAAAACACTCTGTGTTTGCAAGTTATTGAGTAACAGGCAGTAGGAACTGCTGGACTGTGACGACTCTTGTATTGCCCTGTTTGCTGGTAAAGAGATGGAAAGAATTGCTCTGAGACATCTCTTCCTGGGCTGACTGGTGCATCCAGAAGAAAAAAGGGAGTGAGAAGAACAATACTCATTTGCCCATTCACAAAATTTGAATACAAGCTTTTACTTGGGTTTCTTTTAGACTTTCCCAAACATCATCAGTTCACACATTTTCCACTGCCGTTTAAAAATCCTGCTTTGTTATAATAAGATTTATAAAAAGAATAAACAAGACAGCAAAAATATATGAAACAAATAAATCTGGGGGATTTAGAAAAGTGAGGCAGTGCCCATACTCTGTCTTCACCTCACAGCTCAAAGCCACTGCTGAGTGCCTCAACAGGCTGCTCGGATGGAAGTCACGAAGAGCGCGGACTGCTTGGCAGAGCATTCACTGCACAGAGGCTCCTCTCTCAATTCTGACCCTCGAACACTCCTTCCTCCATGTAGATCTCCCTGCATTTTGTCTGCTGGAAGGCAAGTTGCCTTTCCTTAGTGCCTCCATTCCCTCTAAATGTGTCCCTGGCTTTGGGCCTGATCCAAGGCACACGGGAAGACTTTCACTGGCTCCAGTCAATGTTTGGAGCAGCCTCTTTGAAAGGAAAGGCTGGCAAAAGGGCCGTGCAGAGAGCTATGAAATGCTCGTGCATGTTCGCTTTGAGCTTAATTGTGCTCTGTGCTCTGAAATGTTCATGTATGAGTGTAGGGTAGAAAAGGAAAAAGAAAAAAACCAAAAAGAATTGCTAAGCCAGGAGAAAGAGGGCAGGGGAACCTGATCCTGCATGAACCGGAGTGCAGCTGCATAGCCCTGAGCGTTATTGTGCATAGTAGCAAAAATGAGGCCCAAAAGGGGAACGCTTAACTAAGTACCTCAGCAGCACTACAGGATGCTTACACTAATGTCTCCTCAGACATGCCTGCTGTGAGGCAGGGTGGGAGTATTAAGGGATCCAGAGATTTAATGCTTTATGGTGAAAAGGACCAAAACAAGCTTTTAACTCGCACCTGCACACGAGCCCCCACTGGGACTGGCATGAATACATTCCTAGCATGTGTGATGCTGCGTGGCCATGGCTTTTCAAGGGCCAGTGGATATTTTCTGGGCTAGCAAACACTGTGTTTCTTGAGTTGTGGGGGCGACAAACAATATGAATTGCATTATATGAAAAAGGCATTCCAAAAGAAGACAGACGACAGCACACTGAAGACTAATAGTAACGTGCTAGAAAAATACTGCTTTTCTACCATCAGTAGTGATGGAAAGCAGCAAGACCTGAAAGTGATCCACAGTAAATATTATGGAATCAGTATTAGTCAATTGAGAATTTGCATGGAGCCAGGGGATTTCAGTAACATGATAAGCAGGGACATTTTTCCTCAAGTGCAGCTCAGGAATTTGAATTGCTCTTTAGGGATACTATCTAACATTTTGTTCCTTTTCAAAATAGAAGGGATGGCTACATACAGATTCAGAAAGAGGAGGGGGAAACACATCTGTAAGTAGGATCTCTGCATCTGATTTATGGTATATCTGGGTGTATTAGGGCTGAGCTGGGTACATTTCACTTTGTTGCTGTCTCCTAGTGAAGAGAACCTCTCTGCAAATGATAACCAGGGCCTTGCTAGTAATGGACCTGGGATGGAAATTTTGAACAGCATGGCATGTCTGAGAGGAGAAAGAAATTTGTTCATGGACTGAACCTAGACTAGAGTTTTCCCATTCTGGGTTCAAGAAAGCCAGCTGGGGTGCTTGGAGGCAGCTGTCATGGAGGGCAGGAAGAGTGAATTTCCTTTCCCCAGACTGGGGGCTCACAAGGTCCTTAGCCCAAGGGTATAATGAAAGCTGGAGGAAACTGCATTGAAAAACGTGATGATGTGGAAGGTTTTGCTGACTAAGAAACATTTGACTGTGAATGAGCTCCACGGGGAGCCCAGAGTTAGGCTCCACCGAAAATGAGAGGAAAGTCAAGCAAATATGAAAAAGAGAGGTAAAGAAATAGCCAAAGATAGTATCTAAAAGAGAGAAGAAAAATACAAGTATTAAGTCAAGGGGAAGAAAAATGAATGAAGACTTGGAAAGGAAAGAGCCCTGAATTAATGGTTACTCTTGGGTGCTGTCATTTTATTTCATTTTCAGTCATTTTCCATCAATTTACGTAATGCTGCACTGCCTGTCTAGTAAAAATGTACAGCTTTTGGGGGCTTTTTTAAAAATTAACCTACGTTTGAAATTTAAATTAATTTTTTTTTGGCTCCGTTATTTGGATGCTTGCATTTGACACATTTCTTCAGGCGTTGTTTTGTCAGCAAACATAATGATAATGTTTTCATGGCGTGCAAGTGTGTGTGTGAGGGAGGGGGAGAGAGAGATAGACAGACAGGAGGAAGAGGAGAAAGTGCAGATTTTCTCAAATGGGGGTCATGACCCTAAAGCTTAGTATGTCAATTGAGAATTTAAAAAAAAATATATATATATTTCTTCCTTCCATGGAGTGGTGACCAAATGAAAGAATGGCTGGCGCACAGTCTTCATCTGCCCTTGATTTTCCTGTTCTTGAGAGGGTTTTTTTACTGTCTATGCTAGAACGAAAAATGTGAAACCTGGTAGCTCATTACAGTTTAGGAGATGGGATGAGGACATTTTTCACAATGGCAGGAGCTTTCCTATATGGCAAACAGGTTGGTTCTTGAAACATGCTTCAAAATGCAGCTGTGTCCCTCCATAGCTCAGTGCTGCCCACTCTGTCATGACTTCGCTGTGTAGCACTGGTGCCTTGGTCATTGACTCTGTTGGCACAAGAAGGGCAGCTGCACAAGGTCTTCTGCTCTAAAAACAAATGAAGTCCCCACAGTTTGATTAGTGGAAGAAACTCTTAGAGCTCTGATGGTTACAAGGGCAGTAGGAGCTTCCCAAGACTAGGGAGAAACACTCATGTTGTGAGCCCATCTGGCAACCAGAGGGCAATTGCCAAAGATGTCCCAGCCACTGCCTTCCCTGTGCTACTTGCTCCAGCAAGTTCTGGTGGCTTTTAACAAATGCAGATTTTATAATGTTTGAAGTGAGGATTGGAACAAAGGTTTGGGGGCTGAACATGCAAAATACTGTTGTTTGAATTGAGTAAATAAGGATTCAGTTGCTTTTTTTTGGCACACTATTAATCCTGCTGGAGTAACCTAGCACAATCTCTGAGCATGCGAAAAGTAATGTGGTGGTTGTTTGCTCAGAAATATGTATGCAGCTTCCAAGAAAGCCAGCAGGGCTGCACATGTGTGTCTGAGGGAAAGAATTCCCATCTCCCATGTAAAACACATAATTCTTGTACATTCATCGGAGAGACAACCCACCATTCCCTATCCATCAAAGTGTTTTGTGCTAAGTGGTGGGAAACAGCCTGACAAATGGCAGGTGATTTAAAACTCCTTTGCTGAAAATTGATGGTTATTCCAAGAAGGCTACAGTGTGCATCAGATGCTGATGCAAGACATAAGCATCTGACCTGTCTAATAAACATGAAAAGAACGTGATGTGTGAGCCAGCAGAGTGAATGCAGATTGTGGGTCACACCTCGCACCAGGTGCGTCCGGCAATGAGGCCAATCTGCAGATCCGAGCAGCCCTTTTCTGGGCTGACCAGTGGATGATGTGCAAAAAGGGTGTGGTGGGACAGGTGTAGTGCTTCACCCATATATTGAGGACATTCACTCTTCTTTGTGGAAATAGGTATCTACATTAGACAGACTTGAATTGTGGTTGGGCGCTTCATTGTAGGAGGGAGCTGCCATAGTTTTGCCTAAATCCCTTCCTCCTCCCCCNATTTAACTGATGTAAACCTCAATGACACCCTGAGTGAGCTTTAAGTGGTTGCACCTTACTCTGCATTGCAAGGGCCTGAAAGCACCATGATTCTGTAACTCAGCAGAAGAGAGCAGGTCTTTTCCTTGGAGACACAGTTACCTCCATCTGAGGGGTATTATCTTTTTTATCTGTTCTCAACAGTTCTCTCACAATTGGTGAAATATATTCTTCTTTCAGTTTAAGTAAATGGTTTAAAGTGATTTTCCTGTTTAGGATAATTCATGCTAATCTGAAGCAGCCATATTTGTACACAAAATAGCACCTGACAATTTCTTCAAAGATTTAATGAAAACTCTTTATAAAATAAGGCTGTAGGTCAAATTAAAAATCCCTGGCAGCAAATATGGGCAAATCTGTAAATAACACTGTGATTGTTTGCACTTTGCACACAAGAACTTTGTTGCCTTTCACAATACAGCAAAAACATACTCATGTTTAAAGAACTACAGCAGAATTGAAGGCTTCAGGATATAGTGGGTTGGAAAACAACCCATGATGCCTCTGAGAAGAAATGCTTCTATTTCTTTAAATAAAAGGGAGAATGACAAATGCTGTACAGCTTGAAATTGTGAATAGAAATTGCAAAAAATTACAATGTGAGTGTATGCATTTGTTGGTGTTGACTCAGAGAGGTCTTTTGGCTCTTTAGTGGCTCACAGCTGGAAAACGTTTAGAGATAGGGAGCCTTGTTATTAGTTTCTCCTATCATGTCTCGTGGGTAACATCAAAAATACAATATGGCTTTATTCAGCTTTGTCACTCCATTAGATTTCCATTTAAACTTCCATCTTAGCATGAGCTTTAAAACAGAGCCTTGATTTGCATATTCTCCTGTACTACAGCAAAAGCTGTGAGAACCATTATGAAAATGCAAACACAGGTTTGAATTATGACCATTTTTAGATGATTCAATTAGCTGCTAATAGGTGTTCACAGTGGTATGTTGTAATGGGAAGTCAGGTTGTAGTTAATGGTTACCATAAGTTAGAAGGGTGTTAAAAACAGCCGTCCTGTTTGGCTCAGCCATACAATCAGAGCTCTGTCTCACGAGTTAGCATGGCACACTGAACAGGCAGGAACCTGGGCTTTAGCTGGTAATTTTATTGCTTTCCCTATAGTGCTCAGTCAATATGAATAGGAATGGCTCTGTGGAACTGTGCAGAGAAGAGCCCAATTAACCCCCAGTGATCCTCTGGAGGAATTCTGCATCCCTGTAGGGTGCTTGTTACTGCAATTATGTTTTCCATTATGGATTTTGTTAGGAATGTGGAACTCACACTCAAGAATCAGATAGCAGTGAGCATGACTTAGTTCATCACAGGCATGAAGAATGAACTCGTTGATGGCTTAGAATATTAAAACACAGTAGCCACAGTAGAAATTTAGAGAAATGGAAAGGAGACTCGTCATCTGATCTTTCCATCTGTGCTACATTTCAAAGATAATTTCACTATTCTGTTCAAACATGTGTTACTGTGTTACAGAATGTTCAGTCTTAGTCAGGATATTAAGTGACACATGATTATGAAAGGAATGGATATTACATGAAAAGCACAGTGTACAGACAAATACATGAGGGTATTAACCATTGCAGGCACATTCACATACCAGCATGTATAAATATAGTGGGGGCGTGACTTGCAATGTCTGGTACTGAATCTGCTGAGCTTACTAATTAATATTTACTTTTTGTATTACAACAGAATCCAGAGATCTCAATTAAGGTTCAGGTGAGCTTCTTGCTGTACATGTGGAGCAAAAGGCAGGCATTGGCTCAAACAGCTTCCAGTCTTTCCAGATGGCGTAAATGAACAGGGATGGAGACAGGAGCAAAAATTTAAACTTAGCCAAGGGTGTGCCAAGCTGAAAGTGTGATCCTCAGGTCTGGGTGAGGTGTCTGAACTTCACAGGTGATACACAGAAAGAATAAGGCATTTAAGGCAAGGAATGGCAGCAGTTACACAGCACTATGCCAGCTAGCTGGTAAAATGTGGGGAATGTTTATTCCTCAGACCACTCTCTTTCCCAAGACAGGATTTAGAGCCCAGAGACCTTTCCTGCAGCCAAATATCACAGCCATGTCCCTAGATATAAGCTCCAGCCAAGGTTAGGGGACAGCTGGCTGCATGCACTGCTGCTGGAAAATCTCTGAACTTGCATCTCCCAAACGAGCACCCAGGGGTGAGAGGGCATCTGCAGGAGATGCAGGTGGTGTTGTCTCTCAGCCCAGTTAGTGCATTTCACCAGCTTAATGGGGAAGATTTGGAGAGCAAAGAGCAAGGAGATTGGAAACTCCAGCTCCCCATCCCAACCCACCTGTGCTCATCCTCCCTCATTCCAGACATTTTTCCTCCCCCATGTCCCATTACTGGAACAGAGTTCTTGGGGCAGCCTACTGAAGATGAGTGGAGGGCCTTACAAACTGGAAAACATGAATACTGAAATAAAAAGTTAGTGAGTGAACATGCCCAAGGCAAGAGGAGGAAGACTGAGCAATGTGCCTGAGAGGCAATTTAGCAGGGAGGGGCCAGGCCTAATTAATCTCTAGGATGAGGAGGTGGGTCAGGCGACAAGTGTAGCACTGAGCATGCCTCAGGCTGAGCCTGGCTTTCAACACCTGGTTTATTAATACTCAGAGAGCAGTGGCACTGTGTATGGGGAAAGACTGGGCTGGGGTGTGGTGGTGATCTTCTCTTTTCCTTCCTTAAGCAAAGGTGTCCCACACAGCCAGACCAGCATGGATCTTCAGCTTAAGAGGCAGCCATGGCAGAGTTTTTAATGGCACTGTTGCAGGCTGTGAAGTTGCATGTAGGCTTTGACTGTACTAGGTGGAAGTGTTGCCACAATACAGAAATACTTATTAGGGGGAAAGAAGGGAAAAACTCTTTGAGTTCTGGACCACAATCCTGACATTCAAAGCCAAAGGCTGGGTTATATTGCTAAGTTATACATCCACAAAGCTCTGCCACAAATAAAACTGAGACAAGATAATCTGTTTCCACTGGAAAACATAGGATTTAGATGCATGGTTTTAGAAAAGTGCTGGCCTTTCTTTAATGTGTCACCCTAAGAGTATTGCAGCTGGAAATGTAGGTGCCATTTCTGCTGACTCTGCTTGGTTGGGTCATCAACACTTGGCTGGTCTTTTAGGCATGACCAACCTATGTGTATGCAGACTGGCTTGCTTTTTGATTAAAAAAGAAAGCTGGTCTGGAACATGTGGCATCTCCTCAGGCCCTGAAAGTGCCAGATAGAAAGAAATGGGCTGAAAGTCTAAAACAACAGCAGCAAAGCCCCTGTGAACTTGCAGCCACCAGCATGAATGAGCAGACAGTAGCTACAAAGCCCTTGCCCACACACAGAAATGGGAGAATTGACAGATCATTCTGCTCACTCTCTGTTCCTGCTGTGACATTGCTTCTTTCTAAATTTTCTGATGTGGGGGCTCAAGGGCTTGTTGCTTCATCTTAATGTCACTTAATAAGACTTTGGTCTCAGAGATTTGGAAATGTTGTTGTAGCTTTCAGGGCTGGTTAAAATACAGCCTGGAAGGACTTCAGGAACGCATTTGGAAAATTTTGGAACAAAGCCTAAGGAGGTAGTTTAGCTCTGTGAATGCTGAGAGAGCCACTTACATTTCAGAAAGCTTCACAACTGGTTTCAAGGGGGATATTAAAAATTTTGAGAAGGTTCAGGGGAAAGTTACAAAAGCAACTGACTGAAAAGAAACAAACAAAAAAACCCCCCTCACGACAGCAAAAGATGGGAGGGGAGTTCTACCTATTTAGCTTTCAAACCAGTCCCTTGCCACAAGTTAAAGATACCTCATTAGGATCAGCAGTGCAATAGGAAGGGGTCTGCAGTTCAGTAGACTTGTAACAACAGTATGTTATTGGCCAGGAGTTGAAGCCAAGCACCTTCAGACTGAAAACCACGTCCTCATTTTTAACAGTGAGGGTGATTACCATTGGAACAGCTTACTGGGGACTGTGGCAGATTTTCCACGATTGCATGTTTGTTGTGGTTGTTGTTCAACCACAGCTATGGAACTTCAAATAAGAATTACTTAGGATAATCTTATGGTCCGTGTTGCTCCAGATGCCAGACAAAATGATCTCAGTAAGTCTCTCTGGCCTCAACATCCAAGCATTTGTGTAGGATGGGGAAGTTTATTTTCTGCATCCTAGAACAACAACTGCCGCAGGTGCTGACGTGGCTGCTGCTAATATTAAGGAAAGCAAAGACTTGCATGGGTTTGAGTCTCCAGGCACACCACCTCAAATCCAAGTAGACCAACCAGGTCTGAGGGGGACTGTACTGAATGTGACATTGAACATAGGAAAAACTGCACTTAATCAACCTATTCCTGGGTGAGTGTGCTACCTGCAAACTGGAGCTCTGTTATCAAGACCTCTACAGAGTGTCTTTTGGTACTAGGAGAATAGCTTCAGTCTGGAAGGCTGTTAAGGAGGGAAGCCCTCAGAAGTGAAGTTGACTTTGCACAGTTCATGCTCTGTTTCACAAAGCTAGTGCTGCTGAAATGAAGCTGCACAGCTGCTGACAGGCAGGATGGAACGCTGACGACTTTGATCAAAAAACAATTTCATATTTGGATCCCACCCCTTTGGACCTGGTAGCAGAGTCAGAAACACTCCTGAAGTGACCTAGGCAGGAAATTTCTGCATAGCTTGTCTTTCTGAGCCAGAATCTCATTTACTGTTTTCTAAGGAGAGTCTTTTGAGCTTCTGACAGCCTTTGAGAGCACTGGAGGGTGACTTGGGACTATGGCCCTCAGGTTACCATCTCATTTTACATATACACATACCCTCAGAGGGGTAGTATTTGAAAGGAAAAATGGTACAAAGTCTTTGAAAGCAAAGCTGCAGAAAAATTTTATCTTACAGTTCAAATGTGCCTTTGAAGCCAGAAAACTCTGACCCACTGTGGCACTGTGCAAGCAGCATCTGATGTTATTCTTCAGCTGGCCACAGCGTGAAGAGGGACAGATTATGCACAAATGGATATTGCCTGCAAAATTACGCTTGCCTATAAAATTACACTCACAGCAGCTTGCCTGCAACAGTGACAGTGGATGCATGCTCCTCTGAAACCTTCATCTGTCTGGCTCCTCTGCCTTTCCACACAAGCTCCTCTTCATGGTGGCAGTCTCAGCAAGCTGCAGGGGTGCAGCAACAAAGCAGAGGTCAGCGAGCTAAAGCAAACAAGCCCGCACACATCCATGCTCAGCAAACCTCCTGCCAGGGCTTGAGGCAGAGATCAGCACACAGGTGGTGTGCTGACAATTCCCTGCTTTATCCTGCTGCATTACATGGAGCCAGACTCCAAATGATGAGAGGGTGAGCAGCTTGTCTCCACACTGGAGTGTTTGTGGGTGAATTCAGAAAGATTTCTGTATCCTGGGGTTTGTATCAAGAAGTAGGACAGCTGGAAAAGGTATTGGAGCAAATACATTCTAATAAAAATAGTTGTGCTCCTGAGGATGTTAAATCTTCTTATAATCATTTATGAAATCAAAGACTGGCTTCCTTTCTAAGTGGAAAGTCGCTTTCACCAGATGGGGGTGGGAAACAGGGGACTGAACCTGATTAAAAAAAGATCACCATTAAATGCCATTCTCCAGGAGAGAGACCTGCTGAAATGAAAGAGATTTATGTGTGAGATTTAAAGTGTCCTTGGTGTGGGAAGTCTATGCCAGAGGAAAGTTTGTTTGATAATTACACTGGGAATACAGGAAGGAAAAACTAATTCCTGTGCTATAAGGGAGGCACGGGTTGACATGTACAAGACGAATGTAGGAATCCACATATGATTATTTATTAAGGAGTCCCATCTAGGTGTGTAGGGCTGTGTACAGTACAGAGCAAAAAAACTGTGGAGATGTAGAGCACAAATTCCTCGTGCCTACAGGGAGGTAGAGAGGAAAGACTGATCATGTGCGATTAGACGCCAAATGCTGGCTCTCAGGAAACAGGGGGTCAGTTCCTGCCTTGGCTGCAGGCTTCCTAGGGCTAGACATTTAATATCTTTGCTCCTGGTTTCCCATCTGTGAAAAGGGAAGAACATTTCTTTCGGCCTTATTTGTTTGGGTTGTAAGATCAAGAAGAGAAGTTTCTCTTCCAGCGTGTGCATGTGCAGCACCCAGCATGATGGGGGCTCCCCTTCTCCTTCGAGCTGCTCGGTGTG
This sequence comes from Pycnonotus jocosus, assembly GCA_013400435.1. Classification (NCBI taxonomy): domain Eukaryota; kingdom Metazoa; phylum Chordata; class Aves; order Passeriformes; family Pycnonotidae; genus Pycnonotus; species Pycnonotus jocosus. The sequence goes on from VWYP01026623.1 coordinate 313,549, forward strand.
GTGCTGATAGCAGTGCCTAAAGGGGAGGGAGAGACTGTGAGCAGTGCTAGGTTATCTAGAGAGCCTTTGCCTCTGGCAAGGCAGAGAGCTGTGTTTCTGACAAGGAGGGATATGGAAGAAGATGGAGCTTGAAGATATAGGTAGGAGATAAAAGGCTGGGATGGGGAGTAGCTGAAGTTGAAGGATTCATCTTCCAAGTCCATTTTATTATTTTGAGGGAGACTATGAGAACCTGAAGTTAGCCCTGGTAGATGAAGCTTGGTAACAGCTGTGTCGGCACAGCTCATGAAGCCCTTGTCACTTTATATTAGCAGTACAAGGGTGGGATCACACCCTGTGGGAAGCCAAGAGAGCACAGGCAGCATTCTCCATTAGGAAGGGTCTTGAGGCTAGGTTCACTCTGGTTGTCCTGCCATGACTCTTCCCCTTGACATGATCCTTATTGTTACAGAAGTAGTGCTTCAGGGCACTAGGACAGTGAGGCAGAGTGAAGATGTGCAGAAGATGCCTGGCATGAGAGACTCTTCCCATCCACACAGACACCAGTGGGATCTTATCCTGGTCAGGTGTTTTGGGCTGTTTCCAGTTCAGGCTTGATCTATTTTGCTGTGGAGTTGGCACTTTCACTTATGTGATACTCTGGTGTGAAAAGGTTGGTGAGGAAGGGTTGGAAAAGAAGAAAGTTAACCACAGAGGTGCTCCTGGTGTGTCTCCAGACTGCATTTCACCACAGTGTGGGCTTCTCACGATGCTTGTGGAGGGACAGGGGTGTCTGAGAATTTCGTGTCAGATGTCTCATTTCATGACCTAAAAAGTGAGCAACCCACTCCAGTCTGTGCTCTAAACTGGAATACTGAGGCTGGCCTGCCTGACAGGGCTCTGTCAATCCCCATGGGTTTGTCTGACACTGGAGACAGACTCCTCTCTGTCAAGGGAAAGTTGATGATTGTTATTGTTTCTAATTTGTCTAAAAACAAGTATACCAATGTCTCACCTAAATCTTAATTTAGAAGTTTAAAACACCTTCTTTTGTAGGGAAAAAAGAAATCTTAAGAAAGAAAAATGAGAGACCAATAAAAAATGATTCCTCAGATATTTCAAGAGTTGCTAATTTGCCTTCTTTTCTCTCTCTTCCTCTCTCTCTCTCTCTCTCTGAAATACCTGCCTAGTTATGAGTTTGAGACTCTCAAGTCTTGTCTACACAGGGAAATTTATCGGCCTAATTATGCCAGTGTAATCAGGCTGATAAATTTGCCTGTGTATACAAGCCTTGATTTTAAAAGGTCCATTGTCTGTGAGTGCAACCTTAGTGAGCAGTTGTGTTTTAAGCCCCTGAACTGTGCTTGCCAGCTGTGGGCTGACTGCCGAAGTCTTTGACCAAGTTTCCTCATTTCAAAGCAGTGGGGTTCTTTGGATGCTAAAAGCCTGCATTAAATTAAACAGGAAAGTATCAAAGGAGTCATATTTTGCTGAAAAAACTTGCAGTTCCTTGTGAAATGTATTGACAAGGGTATGTAGGTCACTGCTGCCTCCTGCTTGGTGGAATGTCAGACCTGCTTCCATCTGTGTCTGCCTCTGGTCGCTGGCTTAGCCACACAACTGGCACCACTAGCAGAGATCTCCCTCTAGGTAAGGGATGAAAAATTCATGGGTTTGAAGGTGAATACACAGAGATCTGTTCTTCTTGTGGTATAAGTTCATGGTAGAGATAGATAGAGGTTTGGAGGGCACGTGAATTTTGTGTTGTTATGTGTACGTGCCTTCTGTGCAATCACAGAGTCATTGTCAGGGAGGTAGAAAAACTCTGGGCAGTTTTGGAGACAAAGAGTGTAGTTATCTCTTTCTCTATACCATGCCTGTATACAGAAATCACTGATTCTGCACATACAATTAGCTGACAGCTGTGAAGCTGGGTATTTCCAAAGGGACCACACAGTGTGGTCTTCTGGCTCAGGCCTGATCACTTCTCCACAGCTCTTTAAAAGGGCAAAAACCCAAATGAGTTAAACTCCACTACAAAATGAAATGCTAGCTTAAATAATAGCCATCCCATTCCCAAAAACAGGTACTGTCCAAAATAAAGGAATGAGTTGGTTTCCATGTGCAGAGGAGTTTTGCTAATGGATGTTTTGTTCACTAGCAAAGATTTGCATTTCTCTGCCAGAAAAACAGGAGAGAGCTCCTCAGGAGCATGGGCATAGGAAACAAAGTTCAACTAAGTGATATGCATGAAAAATAGTTCTGAGAAAAAGTGGGGAGGAAGAGCCTCTGAGAAAAGATCTGATTTTGAAAGGCTGAATTTGTGAGTGATAATCCACATATTTGTGTTTCTTTTCCAGGGAGGCTCTCAGGTGTCTCCATGTGCATGTAGAATTGCAGGATGTCATGGACAGACTTGCAGATTGACGCCCGGGCCCATGTGGTGCTTGCACAGAGCTGTGTATCTTTCTCTCAGAGATCTTTGTCTGTTGGGTGTCTGCTCTGCTGTCTTCCTACCAAAGATGTCTACTTAATTCCTGTGGATAGGTCTGGATTTAACTGATATTTGCAGGAGCATTTTCCATTTCTTAGCCCATTTAAGATGGCTTTGTGTTCAGATGAAGCTTTGGGACCTGGTTATGGTGCAGTGAATGTGGGACTTAGGGAGGAACAACCTAAGTTGGGCAGCAGGGCAAGTCAGGCTACATGCGGGTAGGAGGAGGAAGGGATGCGTGTCTAGTTTCACCTTGAACTTCCTTTAAACCATACCAATAGGTAGGCACTGATTCCCTCTAGCAGAAGCAGATATTCTCACATTTTCCATCCCCAAACTGGGCAGGGTACCTCTGGGAATGGAAAGTGTGAGTAAAGTGTGAGCCTGACCCTGCTGGTCACGCACACGTAGGAGAGAAAGCACAGGGCACAGCTCCCACCACTCATGCAGAGACACATTTTGTTGTTCAATCAAGTACCTCCATGAGCTGCAGACCCAGTGAAATGTGGTTTCCTTGTGTCTGTAGGGTGTACTCCGATCTTGTGAGAGCAGAGCTGGTCCTGCTGCCTTTCCTGAAGTTACATTGCCAATTTCTTCTATGTGGATGTCTGCTTCCCAGAACTTGTGAGAACTTTGTGTCTCAGGAGGTGTTTGCCCCTCTGTCAAACTTGGCTGAAGCTGGAAAATAGGTTGTAAAATTACTAGGGAGTCACAGGCACCCATGCCTCAGACAGAGCCTCTGTGCATGATTCATCCATTTAATTTTTACGGGTGGTGCTGAAAGATATCATTGAGATGCAGATCCAAATTTTTCACAAATGCCCTGGTGAGTGCAACAGGACAAGTGGAAGATGAGAAACAACATGTCACTGTAGCAGACGGGCGTAGGAGGGACACAAAGTAGCTGTTGGGTGATGGGGATGGTTATCAACGGGATTCTCTCAACGGGAAGAGCATCCTCTGTGCCCAGGGATCTGAGAGCTGTAGGATGCCTGCTTTTGGAAAAAAAAATGTTATGCTACTGACAGGAGAGGGCACGTGCTTTTTGGAGTCCCATTCATCTTCCCAGTAGGAGAAACCATTTCGTAAAGGAAAGAGATTAGCTAATCGTGCCTTGGCGTTTTCCTTTGTCCGCTTATCTCGCATTTCCTAGCCACTGATGGATAGGTAAAACCTTCCAGCCGTGACGGGATGGAGTGCTGCGTATGTGGGTTGGTATGCAGGGCTGATCCAACAGGACTTCTCTGTGCCCCAGAGATGTTAATGTGTGTTATTGACAGAAGGGTCTAGCAGAGGGTGCAGCACAACCTTCTTCACATGTGAAAGTGCTAAATGGAAACTTTTAAGATTTTTTTCACCATCATCTAAAAGATTCTCCTTCTCATCTGTTGCATACTGATAAGTTAAGTAAGATCTCGTTAATGAACTTTGGTTAAACCCGTTTTTTCTGTTTAATTCTTACAATCATCTCTGTCTTTTTTTTTTTTTTTTTTTTTTTTTTTTAACTGTATCTGTCACTGTGATCTGTGCAAAGTTGAATAAAATAAGAATTCTGGAAAGACTGAAGGCTATCTTGTTTACCAGCTTCTTATATAACTGATGTAAATAATTTAAATTTATTTTTTCTTCTTCTTTTTCCTTCCTAAATTTCAGTATTAGTGGATCTGGGGTGGCAGGAAAGGAAATCATGTCAGATGAAGCAGCAGAGTTGCCTCAAAAGCTTTCTGATAAACTTTTACAGTGATATAGGATCACCTGCCAAGGAATTTGGTTTATTTTTACTATTCATCATTCATATTCCTATACCAGCCAGGTGCCCCACACAAATCAGGGTTCTTTAGGGCTACAAATTATGTAAATATATGGTAAGAGGCAGCTCCAGGCCCAAACATATTACATTATAAGTATCCTGGCAATAGTTGAACAACAGTTCTCTGTAATCTCAAAATACCTCTTTTGCTCTTGTGATAAGGTCAGTAATGGTCCTTCCCCAGGTGATTCCAGAAATATAATTACAAGATGATGTGCTGGTGTTTTACTGAAAAAATGTTTCAAAATTCTTTTTCATTAAAAAGAATTCCAGTACTACATCTATCTTTTTACTAAGCTGGTGCAATGGAGAGATTTATCTTTATTCTAAATGAGACAGCATCTAAGAATATTTACTCTCTGAAAAGGATAGAGAAAAATGTGACTTTCCACATTTGTGCTGTGTAGGGCTCAAGACAATTCATTCACTGTGTTCGGTTGAGAAATTAGTTTTGTGAATCTTTTCTGCATAGCAACATATAAACTAAGATCTCCTTTTTTGACAGTATTTTTGCAATGAATCATAAGTCATAAGTCATCATAAGTCATCCCACAGATTTTAATAAACTTTCTCAAACATTAAGGCTCATGAAAATTTTGATGGTTTGTGTGATCTCCTATTTGATAGCATGCTCTGGGACTGTTTTTAAGTGCTCTGAGAAGCCTAATAATTTTATCCCCACAGCAATAATGGTATATATTTACTTTTCCAAGAAAAATGGTCTGTTCCCTATAAAGTGTCTATTACAATTTACATCTGTTAATTTGAACGAATTTAAAATTACAATTTTAACCCAATTAGATTATTTTCTAATAATGTGATTATTTCTTTATAATTGTATTTGAAACAGGTAAAACACAGATCCTAGTGGCCTTTTAGAAAAAGCAAGTACAATGAAAAGTGGTACATGCATTTTATTTCTTACACAGAACAACTTTGCTCTGTTTCTGTGTTTTTTCCACTGGTTTGTAGCTAGTACCATTCCTCACAGAACATTTTCACCCTACTTTTTTCCTTGTAGATGTAAAATTTTGTTTTATTTTATTTTGACATCTGTAGCATTTTCCCTTCAGCTGCACAGCTTTTCACTGCAGCCAATGTGTCACATAACTTTTCTTACGCGTCTCCCGAAGTCCTGGGGGTCAGGCTGGAAAGTGAAAAATGCAGAGATCTAGGAATGGCTCAGCCAGCTGAAAGTTACGGGAAGGGAAAGGCTCTGGTTTCACTGAAGGAAAGAAAAAAATAAAAAGAGAAGAAGAAGAAGAATGGCTCCTTTCAATGCAGATGGAGGCAGTCTGGCTGAGAGTCAGTGAGGTTTAAAAATCCAAGCGGTCCAATAACTGAAAACCTGTATAGATTCAAAGCAATATTTTAAATATTGAACAAGTGCAGATAAAAAAAAAGGAGAAAGTGATGGTTTTTCCATTCTCCTGGTGCATATAGCCAACCACATTCCAAGACCAGGCAGTATTTCTGTTCCTCAAACCCTGAGCGCATGTGGATAAATCCAGTCCATGCTGTCAAAGGATGTCGGTGAAAATGTCCTGTTGAAGTAATGCCTTCAGCCACTTCTCATTGGAATGGCAGTGACAGGGGGCTGTTCCCAGCTGAAAACCCTGAAGATGTTACCCTTGTTATTGTATTAATATATAAGTGTTGCTGTTAAGAAATGGGTACTGAGCTAGAAGACCCACAAGGCTGAGCCGTTTGCATCTCCAAGGGAATTGCCTTTGCTGACAAGGCCAGTTTGTGATTTCATGACAAAGAAAATAAAATGGTGACTCAGGGCCTGGAGCACTTGGCTTGTGCAAAAACCTGCCTCTGCTCCTCCTCCTTTTTCATCCCTCTCTTATATTTTGGCTCTCTATGTCTGTCCGTTTGCCTACCTTTCTCTTCTTTTATTCGCTATTCCAGATCTTTCCCATCATCCCAGACAGGTTCCAAAACCTTGTACAAAAATGTAGGGAGAGGGCAAAAGATCAGTGAATAAAGCACTGAGTACTTACCTCTTAGAGCCTGTTATACTGTCAGCTCACAGTTAAAGTGCAATAAATCTGGTGGTCTCACGTTGGTCCCCTGTGTGCTGCAGTCCACCTCATAAAACTACTACATAATTAAGTACAGTGCAGTACAATTGGCAGTCTCTGCTCAGCCCAGGCCTAGCAGCAAGCACATAAACTCACTCCTGGTCCCTGAAGGTGGAGGCTGGAGGTGACAGGGAGGTGGGGAACAGCTCTGGTTGCCAGTGCAGCTCTCCTGCCTTCCTGTGGGGAAGGGGGAGATGGCATTCCTGGTGCTGATACACCCCCGGAGTGCATGTGTGCAGGGAAAGAAAAGATGAGACTTGACAGAGCAGGTGATGCCTGCAGAGGAGGGGAGGCAGACTGGTGAGGGTGGCTTGGCTGGGGTTGTGTGTTGGCTGACAAGGACAAATCAGGGATGCTTTGTGCTGGCTGGGGTGACCCCCTGGGATGGCCCTGGAGTGGTGAGCAGCTGCCTCAGGCAGGGGACAGATCGGGTGGACCCTGTGGGCAGGCAAGTGCTGGCACAGGACTTTCTGTGGTGATCAGTCCCTCTGCTTGTGCATGGGTATGGTGGAACCGCCAGTGCTATTGCAGGGTGATGGCCCTGGATCCCAAGGCTGCCAGAGCAGCACCTGCTGCACATGCTGAAGAATCCTTCAGGAGCAGAGACGGGGAAACAGGGAGCCTGGCTAATAGAGTTCCATCTTTTATCTTCCTTTGTTTCCTTGGTTGCCTTTCCTTACATAAAGTTCGAAATATAACAAATTTCAAATGTTGCTACATGAGGAGTTTTCCTATTTGTAAGGAAGCCCTGCTGCTCAGACTGTCTGAAGTCCCCCTCATATCTGTGCCTGGGGTATTTTGTGCCATTCTGCAGAGCTGTGAGGATTTTCAAAATCTCTGTCAGGGTCTTAGCACCCAACTTTTCTCTTTAACAGAAGGTTCTTCGTGACTGTGAAGAAAAGAGATGTGTGTTGCTTTTTGGTAGTGAGTTAAATATCTTTAATTTTTTTAAATAAAAGAGGGGGAAAGAGAAGTGCTCAATCCTCAGCGCAGCAGGTTGGTGAGCTCCAGCAGCCAGGAGCGGCCGCATCCTGCTGGTGCCCTCTAGTGCTGCGCTCTCTGCCTGCAGCCGCCGAGCTCCACAGCCGCCTGTCGGGACGGGATAGATGATTTTTGAGCTGTATCTGCACGCTTTGGGGCAGCAGAACCGCAGACTGTGGCGGTGGAGGGGGATAACCTCTGCATACCGACGACCCTCAGTTTTCATTTGCATTTGTGGTGCTGCTGCTTTTCCCTCAGTGGATAAATGTTTTTTCCACGTCTGCATCTATGCAGTGATTTGGCTGGTTTGAGTTTATCCGAGTTTATTTTGAGCATTTTCACTGTGTGAGCAGCTGATCCTGCTCTATTTCATGCCTCAGGTGAATTTTATTTTATTTTCTCTTAATAGAACCAGAGTGGTTGAGATTGAAAAGGACCTCTAGCGGTCATCTGGTCTAACCCACCTGCTCATGGAGGACCACCTAGAGCCAGTTGCCCAGAAGGATGTCCAGATGGCTTTTGAATACCTCCAAGGCTGGACACACCACAAACTCGCCATTCCCATGTTCTGCTACCCCTCAGTAAGAAAGTGTTTCCTAAAGTTCAGAGGGAATCTCAAGAGTCTCAGTTTGTGTCAATATCCCTGGTGCTACCACTGAGCTGCACTGAGAAGAGCCTGGCTCAATCCTCTTTGTACCCTACTATTAGGTATTTATATTCAGTGATGAGATTTCCCCTGAGCCTGTGTTGCACTTTTTTGGGGTGCAGCGTTTGTTTTTGGAGTTTGGAAAGGATGAGGCAGACAGGTCCAGAGTCAGCATGCAAATATCTCTTTATTCTAATTTTCTGACTCTATTTATATACACTGTACAAAGGTGGCCAATTATTGGCCAAAGCAGAACATCCCATCACTTGGATTGGTGTTCATACCAATCACTCAAATATTCTATCAGCACTAAGGAATGTAAATATTTCTTATTTACATGAAAAAGGCTTGGGAACTTAGCTCAAGTTCCAAAACATCAGAAGGCTTTTGCTTTAATATCAAATGCAAGTCTGAGACATGCAGAATCAGAGTCACAAGCCTGCTTTTCTTAAGGCTGAGTATCACTAAACCTTCCTTTTTCACAGAAGAGGAGTATGGAAATTGTCACTGATAGGTACCTAAAATACTTTGGAGGGTTTTGATCTGAAAATTCTCAGTCTTGTGATGTGAAGTAACTAAAATCTATCTCTAAAAGCCCATCATACTGCTGGATTGATTTGATCCATCCATGATCATGATGCATATCTGCATCAAACTTCATGGCTGAACTTCCTTTCACTCTAGATGGGACTGATGAACACACCGAATATAAAAAGCCCAAAGGCTGAGAGGTTCAAAATCTGCACTGAGAGTCAGGTCCAAAATGTAACCCAAAATATCATACTGAGGGCAGGACACTGGCCTTTCAATTCTTACAAGACGATTTTATCCTGAAGGATATGGAGGAAACCAAAGTTACTGACCTATTTTTACAGGAAGGAAATTTTTGATCAGTCACTTTTTGTGGTTGGGGAAAAATATTTTGGATGGTCAAGCAGTTGATTTCAGCTGTAAAGCTCACAGAGTCCTCTTCTGTCCATTTGTAGGTAAGTTGTCTGTGTAATGGACAGATTCTGCCAGTGAACTGTTTATTTGTAACACTTACGTCTATTGTCATTATTGCAGTGAGCTTTCACTAGATGGTCCTGGTTTTGGAAGCCTTTTCATGAGCTGGAGCACAGTTTTAAGCTCTGCTGAAGCTCTGAATGAGTGGTGGGAGCAGTGGGGTGTATGGTGTGTACATGGACATCACCCACAGTGACTCCACCCTGTGTTAGCAGCCTTTGCTCCTCCACAGTACTCCCTGGCACCACCCTGACCTTCTCCCTGGTAGAGGCACTGCTTTTTGACACAGGCACAGCAGGCAGCAGCTCCACATTCCTTGCCATGGTCTGTTCTGGCACTCATGGCAGCCTGATGTTCTCAGTGTGAAACAGCTGCCTGTTGGATGAGCTCTGGAGCTGCACCTGGATGGAGTGACTTGTTACAGGCACCTCAGCTGGCTTTGAGTAGGTTTAGACAGCTGAGTGCACTGAGTTAAAAAAAAAAAAAAATATTAGGAGGGCAAGTTCTATTAGCATCGTGCTTTGCTGGAGCTAATTGTCCCCCAGAGGTTCCCCAGGTGAGCACATTTTGTGGCACCTCACAGGGATGACATGCTGGGTATGGCTGTGAGGGGGACAGGTGTGCTGCATGTATCTGTGACAGGTGTGAGCTCCTCCACATGCCTTGTAGAGACCCCAGGTCAGGAGAGGACAGACAAGGAAAAGCTTCTTGCAAGACTGACAGCAGGGTTAGTTTTGCTTAACAGGAGGTGCCAGAAAGGTAATATTTACTGTCTGGATTTGGTTTGCTGAAACCGAGAGCTGGTATGCAAATCTGAATTTTTCCGGATTGCCCTGGGACAGCTTTAAGCCTGATTAGAGCAAACAAGATCAAGCCACAGTATCTGTGAGAAGTGTTTCCTTGTTAATTACAGTAGACATATGCAGTTCTTGGATGAGATAATCAAACTCAGGCTGCTGAAGGAAATGTACCTGCTGTCTGAGCCACAGCAATATTGCAATTTGGGACTGGAGCTAAGGCCCGTTTAGGTGGTTTAAGCCCCCTTTGAGGGGGGCTAAGAGCAAATTCAGACTAAGACAAAGAAGCAAAAATCTGTTTGCCCTGTAGAAGTGCCTGCTTTGGGAGTTTGTTGCTTCCCCCTTCTGTCATGATACAGTGGACATTGCTGTGGTAAAGGGGTTGAAGTAAAGGTTATCCTAGAAATCCAGGGACCAAGTGCCCTTTGGTCCCAAGAAACCCTGTTTAGGCTCTTTTGTATCTGAAGTTTACCCTGGCAGGCAGGAAAATAATTATATGTGCCTGTGAGGGTGCACAGAGACTGGACCAAGCATTGCAACCCTTTATGACCATCAGGATTTTGAGTCCATCTACATTACAGGTTAATTTAAAGGTTTCTAGGTAAAGTGCAATATGAATTAAGTGTACATTTAATTTTGGGACAGAATTCCTTGTTCTTGTTACCATAATCCACTTTCCAAGTGATTTCGTGATCAGTTCTTCCTGAAAAAGGTCCAGTAGAAAAATGCCCTTGAGATATCTGCTCTCCTATCCTCTGTGGGACTGAGAATCAGTGATAGATGGGTGTGAAACCACTCTTCTGTAACTGCCAGGATGAATTTCATGTTGGGCTAATGAGAACACTCCCTGTAACTGGTCTAAAAAGTTATATATGGGGTGGGGGTGAGGTGGCACTAGCTGAGTTTCCCTGTGATCCAGATCTTCTCAAGTTTGACTCTACATAAAAACTCCATTCACATCTACTATAGTAATTTCATTCTGACTATTCTTAATAATTCCGTGCTTTTTATGAAAAATATCTCTGAAATGGTAGTTCTCACAGAGACAAATAAGAATCCATTCATTGGTGGGAGACACGGGCAAGAGAGACCAACATTTTCTAAAAGCAGGTTTGAAGGCATTCCGTATTTCCTTTCCCATTTGATGTCCATGTGGATATTAAATGAATCATAACCTCTTTGGGCTGCTGCTCCAAGAAGTCAGTATGTTTGGCACAGGGATGGTGGTGAGGAGCTGGTGTTGCTGGGATGGATGGATACCTTCCTTCTGCGCATGGTGGACCCCAGTACCTAAAACTGCCCTAAAAGCCAGGCTTTTTAACCCACAACCAAGGGTTAAAGACCCCAGCAGAGAGGCAGAGGGGAAGTTGTGCCATCTGAATGTTGCCATGCTGGGTGCCGGATTTTTAATGCCCAACCCTGAACTTGTTACCTCACTGAGTTGCTGCGTGTTTTTTCGGCAGGGCTCTCTTGCGACTTTAAAATTCCTGTAGTATGGTTTTTGTCGTGCGAATGCTGCCACGCTGTCAGCTCGACACCGAAATGCCGTAAATCTGGTGGTCTCGTGCCTGTCCCCTGTGTGCTGCAGCCCACCTCGTAAAATGCTGCTTAATGAAGTACAGCTCAGCACAACTGGCAGCCTCTGCTCGGCGGCCAGGGCTGAGCACATAAACACACGCCTGCCAGGCTTGTGCCGGGAGGTGCAGCCAGGGACCTTCCACTGCTCAACTGGGGAGAAATTTCTAAGCAGAGGTGACTGAGAAATCTCTTTAAAACTGTAGAAAAATGTTTTATAAATTGTTAAAAACCTACTCCTCTAATCACAGGCCAGCGTTTCTGGGCCTTCTGGGGAGAGGACACCTTTCTTTGAATGAAAGACTGCGCATATGCAGAAATGTTTCAGAGTAAATTACAATGGATTTGGGAAATGAAAATGAAAGAATGTTAATAAATTGTTAGTATGAAATGAAAGCAATACCTTAAGGTTACCCAGAGGCCTTGCTTCCATCTATCTCACTCACAATAAGAGATCATTAAAATTTATATTTTAATTTACTGGACAGCCAATATCTGAAGGAACTTTACAAGCATTAATGTATTGTGTCTCCTACTGCTCTTGATTCTTTCTTTTCTAAGTATCCAAACTGAGTGTTGGAGAAGGTAAACATTTGTAAGTTACACAGCAAATCATGGGCAGAGCTTCAGTCTCTTGACTCCTGCTGATGCTCTAAACCAATAAAACACCTTTATTATAGACCTGCAAATTGTGAGTATTTTGGTTAGAGCATTCCCCATCACATTCCTTCACAGTATTTTGACTTCCATCTCAGCAGTAAGGCCATCATTGTGATGCCAGTGCTTTCATGTACATCAGCTTATAATAAACCCTGCAGTTTCTTTTCTGCAAGGAGGAAGTTACAACTGCTTCCCTCGCGCTCTTCCCGTGAGGCACTCTGGATCTGTTCACACATCATTTAGGGGGAGGTAGGCAGTATCCATGCAAGCTCAGGGCACCTTGGGTTGGTGTTGGCAAAACCTGGCTGGCTTGAAAAAGACCTGGAGAAGGTGCAGGTCTTTGCAAGAGGCCCTGGTGACTGGTTTTGAGAACATAAAGCATGGACAGCCAGGCTTATTATGGATATTTAGAAGTTCTGTGTTTGGAGGCCAAATTTATACCTTTATGCCTTTTCTCTGAGCACAACTATTATTTGAGTAAAAAAGTTGCTGCTATTAAAATACTAAAATCTGAATAGTTGTGAAATTCACTTTCTCCTTGCTTTTTAGTGATGTATAATGACTGAAGAACTGCTGACATGTGATTCTTACCACAAGCTTTTCTTCCCACCCTGATGTCCATAGCTCAAGTCATGAGCACTCTCCATGCCCAGCCTTGGAGACTCTCAGCTGTAGTCACTGAGGAAAACCAAGAGCAAACAGCAAGGAAAGGCTGGCCAGTGTCATCAGGCTGGAGAAGGCAATGGTTGAACCACCAGGCCCTGGAAATGCAGCAGTGGAAGCAACATAGGAATTACATCCTGCTGTTACCTCAGCTTCTTTTTCAGACTCTTTTCCATTCACATGAAATTCCTTCAGCATCAATGAGGATTTTGCTGTAACAATAACAGCAGAGTAATTCCCAAAGTTGCTGGCATGAGAATTCTATTTAGTTTCAGCTTTATTCTTTGTGAGTTCTCCAAGGAGGCAATTGTTTTCTTCTGTCTGATGTTGGAGGTGGAGGTCTAGGGACAGGCTGTGGATTTTCTTCACCTTCTGGTCTTGGTGGTGAGGAAGAGATCAAGGCCATTATTTCCCTTTTGCTCTAGTTTCAGTGCAAATGCATTTGGAATTTACTGAGTAAACAAAAACTTTGGGTTCCAGTGCTTGTTCAAACAGATGCTTTTCAGAACAATACACACCAGTGGAAGCAAAAAATACCTGATATGGGTACAGCTGTGGACATCTGTAAAACCAAAGGAAAAAGAACAAACTCTTTAATTGACTGAACATGGTTTTGCACATTAAAGCTATTGCAATTCCCTTGTTACAGAGACACAGTAAATCTACAATGGGAAGAGAAATTCAAGGCCAGTGAGGTATTTACTACAAAGATTCCACAACTTGTCAAGCAGTTGCTTGGAACAATTCACGTTCCCCAGTGCTGCACTATGATTAATGCAAAGGCTTCAGAGGGGAAAACACTTTGTTTCAGATCTTGCAGGACTGGAGCGGGATGGGGAACAAGTAGCACAACCACCAGCCCAAAAATGGTAAACCAACACTGGAACTTGTTCTTTCTGTAAAACATGGCTTGCTGATACAGCCATGTGTGACAGAGATGGAAAATCAGATGAAGACGATGGAGAGTAGTCAGGCAGCTTTGTAATGTGTGCAAATGGTGTAGTGCAAAAATTGTAAGGAAAATAGGGTGGTTAGGATTTGTTTTGCCTTTTCATTAGAAAGGAAAAACAAAACTGAAAGGTGGTTTTCTCTATGGTGTCCTGTCGTTATGAGCACACAGGAAGTGATCCAGATGATGAGGCCAGAGGCAAAGATAAAAACTAGAGTGAAGGTACTGTGAAGCCCTTCCCTGGGATAAAGGCTGCTGTGACACTGTGTTTTGCCACAGAACATGTTCCTTCTCAGCTATATCCCAGGCCCTACATTGTTGATGAACTGCCAGAGCCACGCACAAGCCAAAATCTGCAGTGCAGGCACAGGAGCAATGCTGCAAGGGCGCAATCAGTCACCAGCACTGACATCTGACCATGCAGGAGGAGGTGTGGAGCCTGGGAGGGATTCACAGGGGCCTGCCAAACCATGCTGGGATCAGAGTTCGTCACATCATGGAGTGCCTGTGCTATCTTCCATGGGTGATGGCTGAAATGTGGCCGGATTTTAGTGTCCAGGCACTGACATCCACTGGAAACTAATCAAAATGTGAACAATTCCCTTAAACTTTCTCCTGGCTTTAGGTTTCTGCTGCTCCAGAAATACCATTTCTGCCTCAAAAATGCCTAGCAGACGCTTCATAAGTAGTCTGGATGACAGAATTATCATCACAATTTTCTTTCCCTGCAGTATCAGGCCCCATCATGGGATGAATTCTGCCAGTGCAAAGACAGGCAGCAGCTTTGCCTCACCACTTGGTTACGAAAAGGCACTATCAAACCATCTGGGCCCAGCGTGGCCTGTCAGTCTTCACTCTGGCTGCGTTCCCAGTGGATGCCTGCCCTTTGTTCCCTGCTCCCACGCTCCTGTCAGAGTGGGCGGGTAAATGACTCAGATAAAATTTGACAGACTGGTAGAAACCTAGTGTAAGGGTAATTCAAGACAGGGACTTTAGGGAGCCTCTTCTGTTGTGGAACATCAGCAGATGTGGCAGACAGCTCCGTGAGAATGCTCTTTCACCAACTTGCTAATATCCGGGTGAGAATTCAGTATTCACTGACCTCACATTTCGTTACTTGAGATTAATCTTGACTTTGTAAAAAGTTGTTGAAAAAGAAAAGGTAGCTCTTCTTTCTAATGTTGTATAGGAAAAAAAAAAAAAAACAACCACAGGAGCTTCTGCTGAAAGAAGTCGGTATGAATCCATTGTCCTAATTTATTGTTATGGTCTGAATACATCTGGGATGTGGAAGAATTTTTTTGTGTTATATGGAAAAAGTTGAAGTCAGTGACAAAAGTCTTGTTTAAAAAAAAAAAAAGGCACAACAAAAGAACCCAAAACACATGTTCCAATTTACAGGTCAGTTGATATCCTCCCCTGAGGCTACCTTAATTTCTAGTTTGGGAATGTCAATAAATCAATGCCACAAGCCATCAGTGAGGCAGTATCCAGCAAAGCAGCTGCCATGTAAATACCATGCTCACAATCCAAAAACTCATAGCCAAAAATCTCTCAATACATTTTCTTACTTCATTGGTTTCTGCTTTACATAAAAATAGCTGTCATTTTTGCAATGAATAATCATGTCTGTCTTAAGATAGATACGTCTACGTGATATGTTTGTTAAGCAAAGTAGATGAGATATGATCCTGTATGGAACCTGTAATGTAATTATGGGTTGTTGTTTTTTTCTCTTGTTAATATATGGTTCATTCCTTAAGCATGGATTTTGTGCTAGTTATACGTAGCTGCAGAGGAAGCAGATAAAGCAGCATCATTACACCACAAAAAAAGAGTGATGATTTTATGCATATACACCACACGACAATACTCTGCTGTGATTAATAGAGGGCTGTAAAACAAAAATGGCTCTCTTGAGAGTAGACTTTCTGCATTTTTATGTATGCATTTTTCACTCTATGCAATCTGGCTATAAAATGCTCTCTTACTGGATCCTTAAGGTTTCATTTTCCTCTAATTTGTGCTGAATGCACACTAGCAGGTGAATACAAATTGCTACCATGACTGGACCCCTGCCATCCACTGAATCTGCAGAGAGGCAAATGTCTTCATGATCTGGAGGGCCTGGTTTGTATGGGCAGGGGGCACCTGGGCAAGGGAGGTCCTCCAGTGCACCTCAAAGTCTTCTTGCCTCAAGAAGATAGAGACATCATAAAGATGGAGGGGTAGTTGACAGAGAAAAGTCGGATGTTCTTCAGACTTCAAAGGCTAACAGAGTACCCTCTCTGATCTCTAAAAAGATCTGTAACTTTTGAAAACTGAAATGCCCAGCTTCAAAAAGGTATTTTGGGGCACTGCCTGCATGGTATCTGTCATGCTGGATATTTCCTGTGGAGATTAAAAACTAAACAAGTAGTTCCTGGAGCAGAGGAACTAACACAACCTGGTTTCCTTCTAACCTGTCTCACAAGGTCTCTTCCCCTCTGGATTCTGCCTCAGAAAAATCACATGATAAAGCTTTTCCCTTAGGGGAGACATAAAGAACATCAAACACCTTTCTCCTCTTGGTCAGCGAGGTACAAAAAATCTTGAAGTACTGGAGACTGTGGCCCCCAGTGTCAAATCTGGTCAAGACGAGTAATGAGACTTAGGAGTGGGGAACAGAAACAGACAGACACAGCATGACTGCATAGACCTTGTTTCCTTAGGAAACTGGGCTCAAAACAAAGCACACAAGTCTGGTATATTTATAGGGAAAGAGGTGGGGGGCTTTCCTTTCCAGAGGAAATGCACTGCGTTTCTGGGCATGATCCTCACTTTACTGGAAGCTACAGCAGTCCATGTTCCCTGCAGATCTCGTCCTGCTTTCTCAACCTGGAAGCCCGTAGAAGTTTTGTAAGAAGTTAGCAGTGCCTGCAAAGATATCAGAAGATACCTCAAGCACCCCAAATGAACATTAATCTATGTATTAATGCTACATATGAGTAAGGCACTTAGGATATACAAAGGATCATAGAACGTTTTGTGTTGGAAGAGACCTTAAAGATCATTCCATTCCAACCCCTCTGCCATGTGCAGAGACACCTTCCACTAGACCAGATTGCTCAAAGCCACCTCCAAACAGGCTTTGAACATTTCCACAGATGGAGGCGTCTACAGACTTTCTGTTCCTGTGTTTCACCACCCCCACAGTAAAGATTTTTTTCCCATTATCTATTCTAAACCCATCCTCTGTCAGTTTAGAGCAATTGCCCCTTGTCATGCCACTACATACTTTTGTAAAAAGTCCATCTCTGGCTGTCTTGTGGGCCCCCAAGAGTCAGCCAACTGAGATAAAGCAGCAGACGAGAAAGGGCCATACTGGAGACAAGCTGCCCCAGCTCCATCCTGTACTGACACTTAGCAGACAATAACAGATACAAATTCCAAATTTACACCTTTTGAGTGGTATGGTGGTAGCTGCCTGTAAGAGTCTGGTTTTCCCTTTTGCAGGTAGGAAACGAAGAAAGCAGAGGGCAAGACTGAGGCAAAGTCAGCCCAGACTGGGCAGAGAACAGGCAAATTGTTTCTGCTCTCAGATTAGAAGATGACTTCCAAAGGAGAGAAGAACAGAATGAACTAGAAGAGACAGTATTGTTCAGTGAGCTAAAAAACATGGAAATGTAGAATATTGTGCTCTACCACAAGCTGGGAAGTCTCTACATGCTTCAGATGTAGCCCAGCCTCTCAGGGAAGCCAAGTGACATGTACATATTGGGATATCGAATACCAAAGACACCTATTAAACTTTGTACCTGACTATGAGACATTGTTGCTGGTTCAAAATCTGTTGGACTTCTTTTGTATTTCAGGTTCTTGTGTTTAAAATTGGCTGTGCAATGGCTGTACTCTTAATACCCAAACCAGGCTTATGATACTAGTTAAATGTTCTGAAGCATTTTTAAAGACCTGTTAAATACAGAGTTACTTGTTATATAGCTAAGCTTTTATTATTTGGTCTTTCATCGAGAAGTATTTAAAAGTCCAAAAATAAAATGTCTTTCCACCTTGATTCACTGATGGGTGTCTGCTGATCACAAAGGCAGGTTTGATTAAGACTGTCTGCCCTGGCCGATTCTGTGTGTTTCTTGACAGCCCCCTGTAGTCCAGACTGCATAACTGCCTAGAAATTTTCTTTTCAGTATGAGAGATCCAAAGGCAAAACAAAGCATTTTGAGATATTTTTAATCTGTCACATTACCTTCTCCACTCATCCTCCTTAGCTTCTTACAGCCATACCTGTCCCCCCTATGGAGCTGAATATGAGATTGATTATTTCAGTTAATTCCATGCTGATTCTGACACAAGCTTTGCTGTAGAACGAAGAAAAGGAATTGTTTGAATTTCTCACAGTTTAGTCTTGCAGCAGCATGTGCAGGCCTGTTTCTGTGTTTTAAAGTAGTCATTGTTTCTCAACGACTGTTTTAAGTCCATGACCAATACACATCCTTAACCACAATTTATTTGAGATTTCACCATGAATCTTGTCCAAGATTTACTGACTTGTACTGTCAACAGTACAATTATATTGTGGTGTTTCATGAATGTCTGAGGAGTTATCCCATTTGCTATGAATAGTAGCAGATTATAGAAGAGGAACTCTTTGTGGTTGTGAGCAAGTTAATAAAAGTTGTATCTTCCTCTTCCTTTTGTGGCTATTGTTCTTCCTGACACTGACTTTTTTTGCCTTTCATTAAGATCTATTTAAGAATTAGCAGTCTGATTACCTTCCTTTGCATAATGTCATGCACTTTATGTCTCAGTGGGGAGTCATGCTGGCTTTTGGCAGTGGAGGTGCTAACACATTCTGAGAACAGTGTCACAGAGGTAAGAGAATGTTCTGTTGCGCTTTGGGTCTGAGCACACCTCCGTACAATGTGCAATGAAGAGAAATACAAAGGTCTGACACTCCTTGTGCTTCTGCTGGACTAAGTGGGAAGAAGCCTTGTAGGAATCAATGCAGTTGCAGGGGTGCAAGTGAATTGTAAGACTCGGTGTTTTGAATTTTGCATAGAAGGTGCTTTTAATAGCCTTCAGTTTTCTTGGCATGAAGTGCACTCGTGACTCAAGACATCTGTGGTGAGCTGAATTTATGCTGTGTGCCAGTTTCATCCAAGTGGGATTTAATGCATGACTTGTAAATGTTCACACATGTGTCCGCTGATCTCTGCTGTGCGAGTGCCACTGGAGTCACAAACAGGACGTTAGTATCTGTGAACCAAGGTGCTTTCTAGGACTATTAGTGTTGGCAAGGCCAAATACAGGAGCCTTGTACAACCCCTGGTGCAGAACATGACTGGAAACACGAGATGCATACCACATTCAACCTCTCCTGTTGAATTTGTGCCTGAGTGAGGGTGTGATTTACTGCAGAGTGACCAGGTTAATGTGTATGTCCATACTGAGGCTTGGAGTGAGAATAACAACATGTAGACAATAACAATGGAGTTTCATTCACAGACAATAGGTTTGGAGCCTTTCAATAAAACATAGCACTGTGGATAAAAGCGGTATTTAGGAAGTTTCTGTGTATATAGTATTTGTGCTTTTGTCGCTGACTGACTTCCAATAAGACAAATAACAAGGAAATTACAGCATTTTTATAACCAGTACAGTGAAATGGTATTTAAAACCCCTTTTATTTCAACATCAAAGCATACATAAAAGAATGATTTGTTCCCAGTGGAATAACAAGACAAGACAGGACACTTCACTGTCTTCTAAAGCAAAGGAGTTTCTCTTGCCAAGAACTTGAAGAAAATAGGTCTGCTCAAAATGTTGAACTGATGTTTTTCAGCCTGTTAGCAAACTAATGTCCTCAATATGAGGAAGAGTCAATCCATTGTTTGTTTTGAGAGAGAATAAAGATTAACAAGGTAAATTACATGGAAAAGAACCAGAAATACTCACTTATCAAATTCATATTGTAATCATATTTGTTCCTTTAAAAGCTTACAGGAATACCAACATTCAATCAAGGAGGAAACCAAGCAATTTAAGATCCGGGGGTAATTTTCCTCATTAAATCAGCTCCAAATCCCACTGCAATCAGTGCAGAGCTGTTCTTCCACTCCTCTTTTCTCCTTCCCCTCTGCCATTTTCACTGCATTAAAACAGTGGCATTGAAGGGTCTTTAGGAACAGTGTGTTCCATGCTGTGCCCGTGTGATGTCCTGTCTGTTGGAAGGGGCACATTTGTGGAAGGTCCCATTCCACCCAGGCTGTGCCTGAAAAGGCTTTGGAGGAGGCTAGGCTGAAGGGCACCCAGGCCAGCCTGGTCCAAAGGGATTGATGGGCAGTGTGGGCCTGGGCTGGAGGAGGAAGATGTGTCTGGTGCCTGCTGTGTCCGTCGGTCTTCAAGGACCCTTCCTGTGGCAGCCGGCACGTGCAGAGTGTCAGCCACTGTGCTCCTGCGTGCACGTGTGGGCATCCACCAGCGTCCCCAGAGCTTTGAACAGCCACTTTGTACATGAGCAGGGAAGAGGTAAACTGAGTGTGTGTGTCAGGGGAAGGAGGGCGGGGAGGAAGGAAAAGAAATGTGAGAAAGCTTTAGATGTAGTCCAAGAGTCCATCTGGTGGGTCCTTCTGATGTTCCCTCGACAGAGCCCTCCCACTGAGCAGGATCCCTCCTTTCTCCTTCATCTGCCAAAAACTGAGTCAGAGGCTGGTTTTGTTAGAAAGGGTCATGAAAGCTTTGTTCAGCCTCTCCCCACAGGGAAGCAGGCTGTTCGTTTCTATAGGAGGATATTTAGGCTGTCTGAGACTTGGTTGCTCTTATTCAGACAAAGCTGGACAGCCTGAACTTGGGAATCCAGCTGGAACATCCCACACTAGAAAAGGCCTGGGGTTGTTTTAGTTCATGGATTTCAAGGGGTACTTTTGACTGCTGATAAGCATTCTAATCACATTTCAGGTTGCTCATTTATGCTTAGTGAGGGAGAAGGAGTAGGGGCAAATATCTGCTGTGGGCACAGCAGCCAGGCTTTTGACCTGCTGCTGTTCCAAGTGGAAGAAAATACCTTGCTACGTGCTTGGTCTCTTCTCAGCAGACCTGGTGAGGAATGGGAATTCAGGCTTCCCCTATGCACCTCTTCTTCACACTTTCTTCCCACAGCCTGTGTCCACAACTGTGCTCCTTCTGGTTGTGAAGGTGCCTTTAACAAGGATTTGAGTGACTTCTTGTCTTCCCATTGCTCTCAAGCCACTGCTGGAGCTGCAGGAAATGATTGTAATGTTATTGGGCTGCTTCTAAGTCATCACTTTGGAAACAAGCTTTGTTGTTAACTAGACACGATTTTGACTTTTAAAATTCAACTCTATTTTTTTTTAGAAGGAGTGAATTACATTTTATAGGTGTTCATTGGATGGGAGGATTAATGTAATACACAGTGGGAAAAGAGAATATGGTGTAACAGAGCTCTAAGGAGCTGTAGAGAAGAAGATAAAAGAAACTGAAAGAATGGAATGAAAGTAACAGATTCCAGAAAGACTTTCATGAAAGTCTGGGGGAATCAACAATTGCATAGGAGAATAAGAAATAAAAGAGAACTTTGCTGTTCTACTTTCTTTTAAAAACACCAGTTTCCCCCCCTCCCCTCCATTTTACTTTCAGTTTGGAGCTTATAGGTTCAAATTAAATTTAGACAGATGTGCACCAGCTAGTTAGTTTTCAAACTCCTAAGGAAACAGTGTATCTGTGTTTCCACTGATATAAAGTGACACAAAACCACTGTAAAATGAAGAAATTGTACAACTATTTATCTTGCTCATTTAACATAGGGAAATGTTTTAAATGAAAGTGTAAACAGGTTTAATGATCTCACTACAGGAGGATGCCAAAAAAGGTTTCTTCTGAAATAAACAGTAAGTCTTGAAATCAGAAAAAAAATAAAATGAAAAATGAAGCACTGTTACTGTTGGGACTTCATCACTGGCTGGGAGGAGAAATGCAAAGCAGGAATGGAGAGAGATAAAGCAGGTTTTGAAAAGTCTAGTAGCCAGTAGTTATTTCAAACACTTTAAAAGAAAATATAAGGAATTTCTTATTACTAATTTACTGATGGGTGGTTTCATTTGTTAGCACAGTGCTCAGTTTGCTTCTCAGTGAAGAGTCTGAGCCCAGACTCTGCTCACAGAAAAAACATACACACACTGAAAATGATGGGAACACAGGGTCAGCTACTCAGCACTGCTCTAAGTCGAAGCATTTCCAGCGGAGTCTGTGGAGCAATGCCAGCTCATATGAGCTGAAGACATGGCCTAAAGTTACCAGGGAGCTGAGGGGCTGTGCTGGGATCAGTTTTGCTGTGTTTTGTTTTCCCAGTGGCTAGAGGCTTTCTTGGGTAACCTTGGTGGCATTTAGGACACAGAGGTCCTGCCATAGATCAGGTCCCCCGTAATGCTGGATGCAGATGCCCCTTACAGAGGGTGGGGTGGGAAAGGAATGCACGAGTGTGTGCATGCAGCTAAGAACATGGGTTGCATCTATGTGGCAGAGGGTAGGAAATAATCTCACAGGTCCCACCAGCCTTTTCCAGTAGCTCTATTCCTGATATTCAAAAGGTCTTTCTCTTTTCTAAGACTTTTTCCATGTATATGAGTATCTTTTTACCTTTAGTCCCTTTCTGTACTTGATTAGATCTCTTCTTACCCTGACATTCCTGTTTTCTTTTTTCCCTTCTCTTTAAAGGCTAAGTGGCATAATTCTGTGTGAGTTTTTCTTTTCACTTCATTCTGGACTGCTTTAAATGGTGATTGCTTACATTCCCGAGTACCACAACAAGAATAGTCCCCCACTGTTCCCTCTGCCAACACTTGAATAATTTCCCTGCTAATTTCTGCCTCCAGTTATCACATCCAAGTCTCTGGGCTGACCCCATTTTGCTCTCGGTCCCTTGGCCTGTTCCAAATCCCTCCAGCAAGCTCACCACCTCATATC
The DNA here is from genome assembly GCA_013400435.1 of Pycnonotus jocosus. NCBI lineage: Eukaryota > Metazoa > Chordata > Aves > Passeriformes > Pycnonotidae > Pycnonotus > Pycnonotus jocosus. Next base: position 336,174 of record VWYP01026623.1, read on the forward strand.
ATTCATTCACTGTCTCTTTGGCTCTTTATCTCTCTGCTGTCTTCCTCTCTTCTTTCCCCTCCCAGAGGTGGTTGAACTCCTTAAGCCCTTTGCATTTCTTACCTTACTGAAAACAGTGCTTTTATTTCTGCTGTGTTCTTTCCTGCCCTTGGTGGTCTGCCATGACTGTTCCTTTTGTTCTGCTTTCCCAGTTCTGCCTCGGGGCCTCTTTCCATGCTGCCTCCTGATTAATGTGTGTCGATGTCCTCCATTTCCTTCTTCAAATCACTCTTTGAAAGCCCTCCTATTTGATAAAATGCAACTATTTGAAAGGTGCTCAGCTGGCAAGGAACAGTTCCACCTTATTTGACAGGATGAAGCCAACACAAAACCATCACAACCATTGCTTTCACACTTGGTATAACCACTGTCACCCTTCTTGCTTTGCACCACCAAGCTCTGTGATGCTGATTTTCACCTGTGCCATAGACATCGCTTAAAACATTGAGAAGCAAGGGAGAAAAAAAATGGCTTGATGGCTTCTGTGCTTCCCTAATTTCCTGGTCTTGCATGGAGAAGGGTGCATGCAACTGGTTTACTGAGGTTTTGTACCACCTGGGCCACCACCCCAGGTGCCATAATCTCTTCCCATGCTTTCTACTTCTCTTCCAAACATGCCAGTCATGGTCCATAGTAGAAAAACTTAAAGGGTGTGAATTCTTTCCACCACAGAGGCTCTATGCCAAGCAAGCACTTCCCTCACACAGAGGAAGTCTCCAATGGCCCAAGCTAGGGAATGTGTCTTTGGGCCAAGGCATCACGTTAGATTTTTGCTTAGTATTGTGTTTCTCTAAAGGCAGCAGGCAAAGTTTCAGAGCTTTATGAATAAAATTAGCGCTAATAACTCAGTTATAATAATGCTTTTTTGAATGAATTTATTTATATGAGTGTAAATATGTTGCTTGTATTTAATAATTCTAATTTAAAGACACCTCTTTGCAAAATTCTTCAAATTAAGTTGCAGTTTTCCCTTTTCCTATGCAATGGTTTATGAGTGTATATTGGATCTACTCTTACATTTTTTTTCTTCTCTCTAATCCAGCCAAACCCTTATAAGCAGTATTCTACTAATATAAGAGCTGTCTCTCGTTGATATTATGGGCACATCAACCTGACTGTGTTTGGGGGTATTTATTTTGGCTCTTGCATCATCACATATTTAGACGAGAGGAAATAGCTATGTGCCTTCTACATTGCTAACACTAACGGGAGCACTTAATCTTTAGAATATCTTAACTATACATCCAACATCAACACGTGTGTCAGAAAACACATGAATTCTTTGTGCCTAAATATTCAATGATCATGATTAATGCTTAATGCAAAACACACATGAGGTGTGTGGAAATGGAATACCACTTGCTTTAGGTCCTATTAATGAATCTTAGAGTCCACATTTCATGATATTCCTGAAAAATCCTTTGTATGCCTCCTGAATTATTTATGTTTTTTACTGCTTGCTTGCTGTAATTCTTGCAGTGTCAAGGACTCTGCTTTTTTTCCCACTCTCTGTCCCACAAGTCAGTCACTCTTGGGAAATCCAACCTGAGGGTGGAGACAGTGGGAGTAAAAAGAAGAGACTGTGCCCTGCCAACAGCCCACTTCCAACTGAGTTAGCCAGGGGAATGCAAGGTGGTTTACTCATGTAGCAGGGCAAAGAGTCCAATTTGCCTGCTGAGGGCAAAGGCAAGACAAGGACTTATGGAATCAGTTCTTCAGTGTCTTGTTCCTGCTGCTCCTGGGGCCCCTTCAGAAAGGCAGCTCCTCACTGGACCCAGTGCCCAGTGGATGTGTAAGCACTGTGACTGCTCAGACACCCCAGCTGTGCTGGGAGAGTGGCCTCTGCAGTGCTTGGAGCCACCACAAGTCACCTCTGCCTTGGGACCAGTGCAATGGTGAGATTTCCAAAGCAATTGCCATGTGAAAAGCTGAGCAGATTCAGCTCCAGACATACAACAACACTCAGCAAAATCTGCCTTTGGAAGCCCCCCTTGGCCCTCATTGTAAATGAGGGTGGCTGAGAAACCTGTAAACCCTGAGCTGCACACCTGTGGGGATCCAGTGTGTGTGGCCTTGGCCCCTGCCCTTCAGTTATTTGATGTTGTTGCATTTCCTTGGGAAAAGGCTTTTGTGTAAATGCTGCTTCACCAGTTGTCAAAGCAATGCTTTCTCGCACTCATGGCTCTGGTGCACTTTGCTCCATGCACACACACCTTAGATTTACTTTTGGTTTGTATCCTTCACATTTTCTCTAAGCATGATGCACACACAGTATTCTCTAAAATGTACTGTGAGTTGAAGGTGCAGTTTTTATCTCATTCCGTTAACATGTTTTACTCTTTACCTCTTCAAAGAAAGCCATCTCCATAAATCTACGGCACTTTCCCTTGAGCCCTTATTTATACAGTAGAACAGAAACTGTACTCTCTCTAACAGCAAGAGTTTGTGAGCATTTGAAATCTTGTTACATACTTTAAAACAGATTTTTGTATATTATTTATTAACCTTTTGCTAACGTTGCCAGACAAAGCTGAATATCACCAAAGAAATACCCAGGAAGTTTGGAGTTATGTCAGGTTAAAAGTCTGAAATCACAGACAGCACTCAAAAATATTTTGACTCTTCTGAGCAAAGTAGCACCTGCCAGAATGCTGCAGCCACTAACACTGGAGCAAGTGCAGGGATTTTTATTTCATATGAAAATACATATCTTGCCCTTTTTTGTTTGGTTGGTTTGGGTTTGGGTTTTTTGTGTTTTGTTTTTCTTTTTTTTTCCCTGAGATAGCTTCACTGTAAAATCCTATGGATAAATAGTTGGTCTCACACCCAGTCTTACTATGGAGGAGACATCTGCCATGACAGTACTGTTCTGGCAGTGATAATGCTAAGTGTAATAAGGACTCACAGGCTGCAGCTTTGTCTATTGATGAGCCAGAAAAGGACTTAACTAGGACACTGCAAGTACTAGTAGATACAGCATTTACGTAGTTCTGTTTCCTCCATGGTGATATTTTATAGTCTACTGTTCCTGGGAAACAAAATTCCTAATCTTCTTTAAGTTGTGAAGGTGGCGCTCCTGAGCATTTTTGTGAAAATGCCATATTCAGGTCAAGAGAAATAAACGACAAGAAGCCAGAAGGTCCCTTTATTTAAGAGTCCTTCAGATCAAATACTCTGTGAAAAACTTTTCTTCTTTCAGAAGGAAAAGTTCAGTATTCAAGGCAGGCATTGTCCCACTGCAATCCTAAGACTCACTCCTCTTGCAGGGTTTGTCTTGCAGAGAAGTGTGCCTGTGTTATCCACCCTTTCCTGACCTTGCATGGAGAATGCCCGACTGAGTGCTATGGGATCCATATGAGACTTCTCCACAGCAAAGTGAAAAAATCAGATTTAAATTGGGAAAGGGATGATGACCCTCACCACCTTTTAGGAAGATCTGCTGTCTGTTTTTACCGATGCAATCAAAGAAAGCTGGTTGGTGTCTTGGTTCAAAGCATTGTAGCTTAAGCAAAAGAGAGTTAATGTTTCAGCTGTTCTGGCAGTGATAAATGGCCACTGACTACTTTTAGTAACTGATATACTAGGAAAAAAAGCTTAATTTTTTTTTTTGTAGGTGGAGCAGCTGTGATGCTGCACCTTCTGTGGTGTGTATGTGTGGATTACATAAGGAGATGAGTGATTTTGGAACTTAGCACCATGTTATAACTTATCAGCATTACAATTAAGGAGCACCTGCAATGACAAATCCTCTTATACTTGTTTTAGATCTACCTTTCTTTCTTGCGATTACACTTGATGTTATTTGAGTCTCTTGTTTCATTTTCATTCAAGAATGAGCCTTGCAATGGTTCAGCTTTATTCTTGGCTGTTGCCAATCACAGATTTAGACGCGGTGTGAGTCACTCTAGGCCCCACAGCCAGAAATAATGCACAGATCATCTAAATTGTTTGTCAGCCACAGACGCACGAAGAGTAGAGACTTGAGTGAGAATGTCCCGTCTGGGCTGTCATGCTGGACTATGTGCATGGCCCTGCACTGGCATTGAAAGCAATGGGAACCCAAGTTGCTCTGCAGAGAGCTGGGAAAGCTGTGAATTCTGGCACCTATCATGACTTTGCTCTAGCCAACAAATCCAAAACAGGTTTTCTTGTAAATATTGGACTAAATTAAGACTTCTGGGATTCAATTTTACTTGAAAAATACAGGGCAAAGCAAAGTATGAAGTAATGGCTTCCCATTCCTTCATTTTGCAATCATTCTCTTTACAAAGCCCGGGTAGAGAGGTTTCATCTAAAGGAAAAGTCTGCATTGCTGCTAACAGGTATATGCTGCTTTCATCTTTTGGAAGTGGTGCCTCATGTATACCTCATGGTATGCATCATGGAACCCAACCATTCTGGAGTCTCTCCTGCTCACGTGGGCTTGGGAATGTTTCAATTCAATGTAATTCATACTGTGCAGATTTTCAGCAGTTGAGTGTTATTTTAAATAAACAAGCACGTGTATTACATCCCACTTACAGAGCCTTTCCTATTCCTGGGCCCACACACGGGCACTGCATGACAGCAGGAATCTGTGTGCTTCCTTGTGATACAATTTTCCTCAGTGCTCCTTTTGCAATGGTGCTTGAATTAAAATTAACTTTGGAAAAAAATTAGATCTTATTTCAAAACAAAACTGCTGAGTAGTATGGGAACATCACATACATCCTAAGTTATTAGAAGCAGTTCTGGCAACACACTTGGTGACAGACTTTCACTTGACCAAACAGAAGAGCTGTGGTGAGTAGACAAGCTGGATGGTCTATCGTTTCTTTGCCATTTTCACTAGACTGCATTAAGATTGACAGAAAGTACTTAACTCATACATCAAAACTATTCGTTTTCCCGCTAATATGCTGTTGCAAATTTTGCCAGGTGGTATTGGTAAATATAAACTTTGGACTTAATTTCTCTAGTGTGTGAAGAAATGTTTGGTCTTGGGAAAGGATACTGTGTGGTTAGCAGGTTCTGCTGTTCAGAATTATGTGAAGAGGCAGCAGTCCAAAGTGGACAAGGTAATCAAAACAGTGTTTGCTTCTTGCCTGGTTCTCAAGTCAGCGTAAACCTTTGAGGCAGAAATAGGTTTTCTTTGACATTCCTGAAAGACTAATTTGTTTGCACATTCTCTGACCAGCTCTGTGCTAAGACTAGCATAGATGGGTAAATAAAACAGGTGATGTTTTGAGGCTGACTAGGCCCAATATCACTGGGGGCTTTTTCCTTCTCTCCAGAAAATCAAATTGTGCTGCCGTTCAGAGACAGAACAGGAATATGGTGTGACAGAAGAGATGTACTATCAATTGCATTATTAATGGAGGTATGCTTGACATGTAGTGCACATTCCCTAGACTGGATGCTATGCTAGTCTGATTTTGGGATTCCCATGTGATCCTGAGGCCTCAGCATATTCATATCCTTGTTTCTGGTGGGGGTAGGAGCTAATATTCTAGTCCCATGCAAACAAAATTGCTCTCACTGAGCCACAGTGTGCCATACCCCCATGGAAATACATGGTGGAGAGCATTTCTGAGAGAGCAAGCAGTGCTCTGGTCTATCACATCTCTCTACCAGCAGCTGTTTCCTGCCAAGCTCATTTCCTCCAGGTCTCCTCTGCTGTCTGCTCAGCTGGGTCTTTCTAGGCTGTGTAGATCATGAGCAGCAAACCTAGCACAGCACCAAGCCATTCACTAAACAAACTTTAGCAATGTATCAGTTCCTGATTTTGCCTGGTCCCCTATGGCCTTGATTCAAAACTTTAATGAAAATACACTGCAAATATGGCATGACTTAATTCTCCCTTTGGAATTCTGTGGAAGAAAAGCACAATGGTGACAATTCATGAGTTTCTGGAAAATATCTATAGATCTATAGGTATTGTCCATATAGCTTCTGTCATCTTGTGAGGTGCAACACTGATGTAGAAAAGTGTAGGTTCATGTAGAAAAGTGTATTAATCACCAGTAATTTCTACTAGCCCTTCCCTAAGAAAAAGATTCAGTAGTAACATTCAGTTTAAAAATCCTAAAAGTTTGGAAAAACCCACAAAGATCCTACCTGTTTCAGATAAAATACTAAACTGTGTTTTAACTGCTATAAATTCTCCGCTACTGTTCATGGTAAAATGAATACTCCAGAAACTCAGTCCTTATACATGCTATGACCATAAGATGGAGATATTGGGCTACAAAAGAAATAACGTACTTAATTCCCTCACCGCTTTGGTTAGTGTGGATTTATTTAAGAAAAATTGTGATGATTAGATAAAATAAGTATTGTGGTAAGGATTAGATACCAGCCAAACCAGGATGACAGAGTATTAGGAATACAAAGTCTTGCTTGCAAAGCAAACTATTAGAAGTGAAAATGTGAGCTTGCTATTGTAATAACTTCAGTAGTGGATTACATGTGCCTTTGTTTCACAAAAACAGGTTGAAACATCAGGCTCCCAATCAACAGGGATGCCCTCCTTTCTGATGAGTGGGGAGCTATATGTATTCTCAAGGCAGGCTAAATGGCTTGTGGATTACACAATTTATACAGTTATTTTCTAGTCTTCAAGGACATCATAACAACACAGGCTCTAGCTTGCATTTCACTCTCTGCAAGAAGCTCTGAGTCTACAATTACTGAGCGGAGGAAATTTTTGGTGACATTAAGGAGAGGGAGAAAGGCTTTTCAGGGGAAACTGGAAGGTGTAGTCATCAGCTCCTGAGGTACATCTCCAACAGGTAACCTTTGCCAGCATCTGAGTGGTAATTTTATTAGTGAGGGGATAATTTTACTTCAAAAAGCACCTTAAAAATATTACCTTCTTGCTCAGCCGATCCACTTTTCTCTTTAGCCTGGCAGTCCATTGTCCCCTCCTTAACTTGTCTCAGTCTGAAAGAGGCAGCTGGCCCCAGTTCTTGGTCATGTGTCACCCTCAGAAACATCTGGAAAAATTAAGTCAGCTGTGCTGGGTTTGAACTCAGTGCATGCAGTATTTTCACACAAACAGAAATGAGAGTTTAATTTAGTTGACTGAAATTTTAAATTATTAGCAGTTAAATATTAATGGGGGAAGATGATGATTAGGTGAGGTGAAGGGTGTTTTCTTAACAGCAAAGGAAATTACTGGAGGTGTGACTCCATCAAGGACATAGTGGATTTGCCATCGGTCCAAACCTCGTAGCCAAGGGCAGACACCCCTCTAAAAGTGATGTTTTGTTCAGTCAGCATGTCTGCCTTGTGTGTATGAGGAAGCCATGAATGAAACTCTGTGGCCTGTGTACAGCATGAGGTTCGAAAAAAGGATTGCAGGGGTCACAGGATCACAGAAAAGCCGAAGTGGGAAGGCAGACCTGGAGACCATCTAGTTCAAAGCAGTTTCAGCTACAAGAAATTTCTCAGGGCTACATCCTGTTGGGTTTTAAGTATCTCCAAGGATGGAGACTCTGCTACCTCTCTGGACAGCCTGTGACAGTAGCTGACCACCCTCACAGTAAAAAAAGAAAAAAAAAGAAAAAAAAAGAAAAAAAAAGAAAAAAAAAGAAAAAAATTTAAAAAATTTGTTCTTGTATTTAAATTGAATTTCCTGCATTTCAGTTTGTGCCTATTTTCTCTTGTCTCATCCCTGTGTACCACTGAGAAGGATCCAGTTCCATCTTCCCTCCTTTCAGGTATTTATCCAGATTGATGAGATGCCTCTGAGCCTTCTTTCCTCTGGAATGTACAGTCACAGCTCTCCCAGCTTCTCCTCATATGAGAAATGCCCCAGTCCCTCACCATCTTTGTGGGTCCCTGATGAATTTGTTCCAGAATGTTTGTGTATCTCTGGTCCTGGGGAGCCCAGACTCAGCATGGGACTCTCACCAGTGTTGGACAGATGAGATGGATGAGAAGGATCATACCCCTTGACTTGCTAGTAATGCTTTTCTTAGTGCAACCCAGGACACTGTTGACCTTCTTCACCTTGTGGGTTTATTGCTGGTTCATGGGCAGCTGTGTGGCCACCAGGAACCCCTGGATCCTTTTCTGCAAAGCTGATATCCAGCTGGCCAGGCTCCAGCCTGTACTGGTGAGTGGGGTTATTCTTCTCATACACAGGACTTTGCAATTCCCTTTGGTGAGCATCATGAGGCTCATGTTGGCCAATTCATGCAGCCTGTTGAGGCCTCTCTGAAAGACACCACACCCACCTGGTGTGTCAGCCAGCACTTTATATCATCAACTGAGTCACTTCATGGTAGAAGGCCATCAGGTCAGCCAGGCACGATTTCCCCTGCATAAATCCACAGTGAATATCCTCAATCTTGTTTTTTGTGTGTTTGGAAATGATTTCCAGGATATTTTGCTTCATCGTGTTCATGGAGATCAAGGTGAGACTATAGTTCTGCAGGTCATCTTTATTGCCCCTCTGGAAGCTAGCAGTGACACTTTTATCCAGTCCTGAGGAACTTCCCCAGTTGCCACAACCTTCCAAATATTATCAATAGCACAATGATGTGTACTCAGCACTCACGATCCTTCAGTGGTGTCTCAGCACTTGTGGTTGCAGCTCATCAGAGTCCATAGATTTGTGTGAATTCAATCTGCTTAAATATTGCCTAACTGGGTGCTCCTCCAGTGAGGGTGAGTTTTTCTTGCTCCAGATTTTCACATCCATGACCTATTCTCCCTCAACTGTATTTAACAGGTCCAAGAGAACATCTCTCCTCATTAGTCCCTCAGCCATCTGTGTCAGGAAGTCCTTTCTGATCTTATAGAGTCATGACTCCCTGAGCAGGGAAACTGATTTTCAGCACATGTCTCAATTCTCTGTATTATCAATAGGAAAAAAATATGTCTACCAGTAAGCTAATCATGGGAGGAAGACAGTGAAACATAGAATTCTACTTTTACATTCATTCCTCTGGCTAGAACCACAGTTCAAGAATTCTGTTTCACAAGAGAGAATTAAAATTTTCTGTCTGTTTCCAAGTTAATAGCAGTAACTAAATTTGACCCAAGGAATATACCTGTGACCATGAATTTAAAGAGAAATTTTCTCAAGGAAAGTAATTGATTTATGAAAAAGTGGACAAGTGTTGAATTTAATATGGCCAGAGCATGTATTTCAAGTCTGACAATAGTATAAAGATGCCCTTATAAGAAGGCTGAATGGTGTAATATGTGTACATGATTGCTTCTTTAGTGTTAAACTAGCAGTAACTTAAATGAATTTGGGGGATTTTAATATAATAGAAGAAGTCAGGGCAGATGTTGCACAAAGAAATTTATAGAATATACCACATGATTTGAGGTAAGGAAAATACTGGGTGGTTGCCAAAGGTGGAAGCCCAATGTCCCCAGGCTGTGTATGGAGGCAGTGGGGAGAGACAGGATCCCTCTTGGGAAAAGCCAAATTTGGGTCTGGCCTGGGAAACTCAGTAGTGTCATTTAGTTTCCTATATATGTGTGTGATCACTCATACTGAACACAAGGTGAAAGCCCCCCTAATCTTCAGTGCTTCCTTCTCCTCATCTGTTTTCAATAGGAAAGGAGCCAAGGCTAGAAGTGAGAGCCCTTTAAAGCAGATGACGAGGCTGGATGATAAGGGCACTGAAAAAGTGGGGTTCCCCTAGAACCAGAGTGCATTTCCTGCAGTGAGGCTGCTTTGAGGACCCTGTCTCCTTTTTGCCATGCTGGTCAGGCAGCACAGATATGCAGAGAGGTACAGCACTGCACACTGACCCCGTGGGAGCTGAGCTCTGCAAACCACACTGCTTATTTCTGCCTGTCAATCTGGTCTTAGGTGTCTAGGTGCAGTTGCTTTTTCTTCTGTGTGAAGATAAACAGTGCTATTGACATTGGAAATTACTCTTGCCAAAGAGATTTTGAACTTTAGGCAGCCAGGCTAGGGAGTACTGGTGTCAGCAATCCATCTAGAGTTGTATGATAGATGGAAACACAGTCAGGAAAGCACCCAGGTGCCCTGACACTGGGCCCAAGCCTCCTCCCCTCTGCAGCCACTGCACTCCTTAAGGTATTTTATTGCTTATGTCTTTCAGGACATGTGAAAAAGGCTTAAAACACACAAGACAAATTATCCGACATGATTCTCTGGAAAATGTTGTGTATCTTACATGCAGCCAAAGTGCAGAGTGTATGCCAGTTGTAACAGTAATCACTCATTTTCTGTTTTGACCTAGCTGAGAAATTACAGACTTGGAAAGGAGTAATTTGAATGTAACAATCTTTGCTGTTTCAAAGGTTTTCTTTTTCTTTTACACTTCTGGGAGCAGCATGTGCTGTGTGAGTTTTTTCTCCACTTGTTCAGGACACATCCTATTTCATCTGGCCCTACTTTCCCGAGGAAGTTAATCTATTGGACATAGATAACTATATAATATCTCACTTTCTGCTACTCAAGCTGTGTCTCAAACATTCATCCAGATGTTAGAAGTGGAGCTGGTAAGGGTTAAACATTAGAAGATCAGTGAATTGCAGAAGAATTTCTCACTGCTTCCAGGTCAAGTATTCACAGGTTGTTTTGTTTTGAGCTGTGGCTTCTAGACTTGGATCATGTCAACATACAGAGCAGGGCTGACACTGAGACATCCATTTAATAAATATTTACTTTTAGATGTATGTGTGAGACTGCATGTGTGTGTGACTGCATGTGTGTGTGTGTCTGTGTGTGCGCAGGCTTGCGTGCCTGTGTATGTTCACTGAGCTCGCATCCAATGTCCATCCTTGGCAGATGGATTTATCCCACTCCCTGACTTGCCCACAAGACAAGCCTAGGGCACATATTTACTAGCAACAACTCTTTGGAATGCATTTGTGGTTGTAGAGTGCATTTCGTGGTATCCTGCTTTAAACTTGCAGTAGTACTACTATTTTTAACAGCAGACTAACTGCATCACTCAGCTGTTGGCACAATGAACTGAAGTAGAAAATAATGCTCTTTACAATACAGTCTCCACTGATACAATAAGTTACATTAAAAACATTTCCTCACAGTTATTGTCTCCTCAGAAATTAAAATAAAACATTCAAAGGTTTTCATCCTTCCACTAGTTTGTTTTCAAAAATGTGTAAGCTAAAAATGGAAGCTGAGAATATTTTTATGATGAGTAAAAAAACCATTGATATGTCAATGTGCAAGGACTGAAATGACATACAAAAGCAAAGGCAATAAAAGACAGTTACTTTCAAGCGTATGTGAAAAAATTATAGTTAAGATGAGGCTTAAAAGCACATGTTGGGGTACTGTAAGGGGATACAACCACTGTGCAATAGTATTTGTAACTTACATTTCTTTGAAACAATCTTGTTTTTGAAAGTCCAAACAAATCACTTCAAAATGTCACAAAGATTTGTCATAGTCAGGGCATTCTCAGGTTGATCAGATTTCTTGGATCAGACTGTAATATTCTCTTATTTATGTATTGCAAATTTATTCTATTGCTCTTTATATTGATAGCTATGTTCTAAATTTGAACTGCAGGCCTAAACAAGATAGTGAAGCCAACAAGTGGTCTTTCATGTTTGGCAATGGCACAACTCTTTCTAGCATGAATCCTGACAATTCTTTGGAACATTTCGGTATACAACATTTTATTAGTAGTACTTTCTATAGACCTCAGCTCTCTTTGGATGAAGCCATAGCTTGCATGTGACTGACTTTTCAAATCTTGTGAAAAGTTCGTGGATATTAAATTATTTATTCATCTGTGGTATAATTCATTGATCTTCTGTACACATTTGTCTGTCATGAAGTGTTCTTGCCTTTTAATCAGAGTTATTTTCCACTTCTGCCCAGGGCCCATTTGTAACAGTCAGACCACAAGGTGTTTGTCACCTAGGAAGTAGAGAGCAGCCTCCAACACAGTTTTAACTTCATGGAGAAAAATGAGGAAAGTTTCTCTTTCTGTGTTAGCATTTCTTGGACAATTGCTTTGCACCACCCACGCTGTAAAGGTGACTCTGATTCTCAGACTCATCACCTAATTCATCCAGCAGCCGTTCACTGTTTTATATATGACACAAAAATAAAATTTTCCTCTTGATTATGATACCTTAATTTAAAATAACCAACTATCATTCATAATGGCCACAAGCACTTAAACCTACCCAAACAATAAAAACATCATTTATCATTGTGATTTGGAAAGTTATTAATCTGGTGTAATAATGTGAAACTGGCAGATTATTTAACTAGAACAAGCTTCACCTGGATTATTGGAGTTTAAATCTTTTCCTCCAGGGAAATGTGACCTGCTGAAATGTTTTGCATTATCCCAGGCAAAAGCACCATGCTGAAAAGATTAGAAGCCATCTCATGCTCACATGCACACATGTGCTTGCATGCACGCACCCTCTCCCACCCCAGCAGTACTGTGGGTAGCAGAAGGAGCAGTGCCCTTTCGTAGACTCCTGCCTTGTGCTCAAAGGAAATGCAGCAGACATTTAAATATTTCCAAACCAAACAAGACATCCTGAAGGATTCTCCTCCTGTGGCCTCATTATCTGCTTACATCTGTGTTTTTAAAATCAAAAGAAAGGCTGAAGCAGTCAGAGCCACCCTTGACAGGAGCAGAAAGGGGAAGTGGAAAAGCAATGAGAAAAGGTTTAAGACCTTCACTCACTTTCTGAGGACACCAGCTTTAATATATAGTGGTTGTAAAGTAAAATCATAATTTAAAAAGGCATCTTTCTTTTCCAAGGCTTCACATCTAAATGTGTAGGTTTAAAATGTATAGGAAGGCTGATCTTTCAAAAACAGTGATGACCTTTTAGTAAGTACCTAAACATTCTTGTAGAGTTTAGGTGCCAATTCTTCCCTAAAGCAGCACCTTTGCATTTGCTTTCCCATAGGAAGATCTGAGGCAGCAACTCTTCTGCCTGTATGACCCTGGGGCCCCAGCAGGGCCTGAGGCTGACGTGGTGAGCAAGCTGTTGACATGAGCAATCGGCTGATGCAGACAAGACCTTTTCAGTGGGTGCCAAGTATCATCAAACCCCATCCAAGCCTGAGGAGGACCTTCCAAAGTGTGCTCCCCACATCACCCACCTTCACAGTGTCATCTCCTGTACCTAATCCTGGATTTTTGCTTTAGTTTTGAACATCTTTGCACCAAATAAAAATACATCTGTCTCCATTCTCTCTGATGGTCTTGTGCACCTACTAACATGAAAGGGTAATCACTGAAAAATTCCCAATCATTTTTAGGATATGGGGAAGGAACTGCAAAAGTGTTTGAGCACCTCATACTTAATGCTTGTAAACATCCAGTTTTGAAGAAAAAAAGAGTAATCAGTGAGGAATTTGGCTTCAAAGTCAATGGCATGATACTGTGTGGTCAGGCTGCATTCTCCAAAGCCAGCTGAGTAGCCCTGGAGGGAGGGACTGTGCCTTGCTGCTGCAAAGTGTCTGGTTAGTATATCCAGAATGTTTGCTCCAAAGATGTTTGCTCTAAAGATATTTGCTCCAGAGATGTCATCTCACCTATAAAACAGATTAGCCGCAAACTGTGAACTGGCCCAGCTGCAGTCACAGAGCCACCACCAGTGTCTGCCCAGGAAAGGATTGAGGGCTGAGTGTGTGAGCCAGCCCCTTTGTTCCTTCCCACCACTGCTGGGAAGCCATAATTTTGGGTCTGGGTACAGGTCTTGCAGAGAAAGGGAGCAGGGGACAGAAATACAGGAAGAGTTTCAAATTTGCTGCGAGTGAGGTAGAGAAAGAAAGAAAATAATCCTGAAGCAAATGAGATGAGAAAGGAGGAAGAGTATCCTTGTTCCAGACATGCTCCTCCCATTGAATACATGCTGTTTTTTCACCTTGATAATGTCAACCTCTGCATGAAATTTTTTTGTATCTGAACATAAAAAGCATCTCTACTTTGGCAGGTTATATTACAACTGAGTGCTGTACAAGCTGGGCCAACCCTGGTGATGCTTTTTGTTGTGTATAACCTCCTGCCTTGTGTCTGAATTACCCTGCTGCAAAGGCAAAGGCTGTTTCAGGCATGCCAGGGAGCAGGCTGAGGTAAGGGCAGAGACAGAGCCAAGGAGAAGGGCATGCAACTGGCCATGGGCACGAAGACTCTGCTCCCCTGGGCTGAAGAAAGCATGGGTGAAATATGTCAGCCTAATCCAACAAAAAGCACAAAAGGAGTTAGTCCAGGGGCAGAAACTGGCTCCTTGCTTCAACGCTGCTTGCCTTTGCCCTGCTGTTGTTCCCATGCCTCCGCTACCAGCAGTCAAGTTGAACTCAAATCTTCTCCAGACTGGGTGCCTCAAGATATTGCACAGTCCCAAAAGCCCTGGGGGTGATGAGTGACAAACAGACTCCAATTTTAGGCAACAGGCTTCTGTTGTCTTGCTGAAGTGGCACATGTCTTCCCTAGAAAAGGCGTCTTGGGTGCCCCAGATGAAAGCTGAGGTTTGTCCTGCGAGGCGACACGCAGTGTCCCACGCCAACCACCCTGCTTTGCCAATGCTCTTGTTGCCATGACACAAATCCTAATGGGAATCTGTCCCACTTGAGTCTCTTTTGTTGACTGGGAAGCAGTTTCTGAATACTGGCTGTCCAAAGGCACAGATGAGCATTTTTACAACCTCAAACTAAACACTGAATCTTTCCTACTCGGAGAGTTGCCATCACTGAAGTCCAGGATCTACTGGTTGCTGACATTTACATGAGGATTTATGGCTGCAATAAATTATGCTTCAGATTTTCCTTATTTGGAATAATTTTGGAGTATCTTTTCTCCACATTTTTTGGCAATGTAACAGACTACTTTTTAAAGGACCAGGAAGATGTTAATGTTACCTCCATTGCATAAAGAACTTGGATATAAAGCTTTCCAAGAAAGGAGTTTTTGGACAATGAAATGTTATTTATTTACTTAAGCCATTTTATAATAATCTGGCAGCGTAAGCCAATGGTGAGGTCTCAAGCAACTTGGCTTCTTTAATTTTTTTTTTTTTTTGTGCCTGTGCACAGGATGTACTTAGTTCACTGATAAGACAAAAATAAGGCTTTTCTGAAGAGGAAGATCTATATTCTTTCTCAGTGACTTTATCTCTGAAGACAGACTAAAGGTATAAGGGAAACAGGAATATTGAGACAGTTATGACAGCTAAAGCTCATCTTTGAAGGAATCTGCAAATGTTATCCATATGCAAGCTAAATGCATTTTCATGTGGCAGTGAAAAATTTTTAATGGGCAATACTGAGATCTTCATGTCCCTCTGAGCACAGAAACCACGTGTGCTTCAGTAAGGATCTGATATGCTTGTAGTAGCCTAGATATGTCTTGGAGAAAGGGAAATAAAACCTCCAAAGGGATGAGCAGCAAATAGCCTATCCAGGATAAATGAAAGATCATGTTCATCTCCATGCAGATTTGTCTTTTCCCCATCCCCTCATGCATCTCCATTGCATACATTTCTGTGTTTCCTTCCCAGGACTGAGTTTCCAGAGACTGGCAGCTGTTCCCCTCCTGCAGTGTACCAAAGAGGAAGGACTTCCCCTCCTGCAGGTTGGCCATCTTAGCTTCCCCCTTTTATTTGGAAAGGCCTTCCCAGCATCACCATTTTATTCACTCCTTCCAGCCTCCTCAACTTCCCTCTGTCCTACCCTGCCCTTTGGGTTTCCTTTTCTCTTTCTCCATCGGAATGAGTCTGACTGCTTCTCTTTTGTCTTTTGTCTTTATTCATACTTGTTTCCCAACCCTAACCCCATATGTGTTTCCCCATCCATAGGTCAAAAGTCTTTCTGTGTAGGCCAGCTTCTTGCAAAGTCACCCTCCTCCTGTAGTCATCCCTTTGGGCTCCCCTATTTTCCAGACACTTTGTTGGTGTTACATCTCCTCAGTGGTACCTCTCAGGACCAAGAGGAGGCCATGCTTTCCCCAGACCTATTTCTCAGGCAATTTTGGGTGTGCAAAATATAGAACCACAAATGAAAAAGGAAAAATCCCTGTCAGCTGTGAAAGTCTTGTTCACATCAGCATGCCACAGCCCTAAATTATGATGTGAGCCAGTATCTGTCTGCCAATATCATGGCCAATGTGCCTGCTGCCCTCCCACTCCTCTGCAGCCTCTCCTTGGGCACCCCTTCTTCCCCATGCTCTCCTTCATTTTAGATGAGGACCATCCCTTTCAGACTAGATCTCTGGTTGCAAATCCCCTTGTCTCCTCATTTTGCTGAGCTGGTTTGGAAGCTGGCTGGAAGTTCCCTGCTCTTGGGAGCTCTGTAACCAGACAATGCATCCAGTGACGCAGTTTGGCCTTTTCAAAACAAAATAGGGTTTAAAAATCAACAGGAACACACTGCTTCCATAACTGGGTTAGAATAACAAAAGAAGGCCTGCACGCGTGAATATGACTTAAGCTTCATTCTTCCCTCCCAAATTTTGGGCAAATTCCATGTCATCTTGGCACCTCTGCTCTTGGGCTGGGAAAGGCAGGACACAACTCTCTGTCTTTCTGTCGGAAATGGTGTTAGACTGGAATGTCTGTCAGTGCTGGGTCCGGATGGGGCTGGTGGCATGCCAGCTCACGGGCCAACAGGCCAGTGCTGGGATGAGCAGCTCCTTCCCAATGCCCTGGGCCTTGCTCACTATTTCTGGGGGAACCTTAGAACCCCCCTTATTTAATTTCCTGTGCATTTCCTCCTACCCACCTCCTTTGTTTTTCACTGTCCAGAAAATAACACCAAGGAAAGTCACAGTGACATATCTCATAACACAATTTTCATTTTTTATTTTCTATGGGTTGTTCATTTTTGGTGGTTTTCTTTCTCATTCTCATCTCTTCTTACTGGATTCTCCAGATCACTGTTACTGCATTAGTACATACATTCAGTAACAAAATACTGGTATTTGCAAGTATTTAGTGTTTCCAGTGCATTAGACAAGGTGATTTTACAAATGACATTGTTATTGAAAATACCAGCTTATTATATTTATAATACAATATCTGATCAGACTGTAAATCTCTCAAAACATTTTAGCTGGTTTTCCTTTCAGTTAGGCTAAGTCTGCCCAGGTAATCAGCCCAAACTAACAAAGCTTTTGCTTGCTTTCTTAGTTTGTACTGGTGTGACTAAGATGAGAAATTTAATCTATGGACCTGAAAAGCCCCGCATACACTCTGGAAATTGATCTTTTGATTGCATTTATATGTTGCCTGCTTGATTTTTGTATCAAAAAATAAAAACATCCTAACCAAACAAGTGAAAATCACCAAACCAAAATTCCAGCATCCTACATCCTTCTATTAAAGAACTTCGCTAAGATCTTGGTTAAGTGTTTACTAAAGAACTTAATGTTGTCACATGATGAGAAGCCATGAACTGAAAGCTATCTAACAAATTGGAGGTAATAGACATGAAGAAATAGCAAATTTTTGTCTCTGAAAAAATGTTTACACAGAGGTGCCAGGGTCTAGTATTGTTTAACAAATATATTGGAAGTCTGGAGGGGGGAATGGGAGTAAGGAAGTGAAATTGATGAAGTTATATATTTTAGTCAAAGCCCAGTGCTTCACTGAAGGCAGCATGTCAGTGAGACCTCAGCAAAGCAGGCAAAGGCACAATACAATGGCAAATTGAGATGAATTGGTGGCACAAGTAAAATAAGGTACAGTAGAGGGGAAGACAAAATATTCATGTGATGGGGAGCACTTGATATGAGCACTGAATAAAGGCTTGGGTCTTACTGAAGGCAGCTTGGTAGAAACTTCTGCTTCCTGTGGAGAGTGGTGGGGATTACACGGTGTCACACTAGAAGCCAGCACTGCAATTTTGTCTATTACTTGTTGTTCAGGACTTGGCATCTTGGCCAGTATTCATCTCCCTTAACCACAGAGCAGACATCTTCACCTGAGCCTGTCATCTGAGCTCTTTTAAAGCCAATGGAGAGAAGTGTGCATGCAGAGGTTGAGCCATGTTCTTTGGAAAAAGACACCCCCAAGAGATCCCATCACTCTTCCTCAGATGCCTTTTTTGACTTTTTCAGTAAAAGGAGTTTTGTCAACTATCATTAACGTGTATGCTATAGAAAAATGCAGTCTCTTGCCCAAGCAGTTTTCATTTTCTGCAATGTGGGAATTAAAGATACCACAGTAAGAAGCTAGGGGCCAGCATATCTGAAGGTGGTGCTGAGGTTCCTCAGGAAGGGGACAAGGGTAGAATCACCTAAAAATGGTAAAATTACTTAAAAATAATAAAAACTTAATTAAGATTAATCAAGAGCTTCTGTCTTGGCATTTTAGACAAAACAAACACAGACAAAATGCACAGAAAGAAATGTGTCTTTAAAATACTAACTAGCAGCCTCTAGTACCCCTCAGCACAGGATGCTAGAGAGGCCAAGAGCTGAATTCAAATATGAGTGCAAGTCTCACCCTAAGAGGCATTGGTGTGGATACATACTTGCCTGCTGCAAAACTTCTTGCACCTCCTGAAGCACCTGGGGTGGAACAGGCTGAGCAGGTTGGAAGAATATCTTATATATGTGCAGAATTCACCTATGGGCTCAGAAAAGAAATCAATGCTGAGTTCAATCAAAAGTTCTTAGACTGCCAAGTGGATATCTTGGGAAATGAATGCCCTGGCAAAATTATGCATGATGACTATCTTTTTAAAACAAGGAATGACATTCAGGATGTACATCATACCCTCCAGAGACACTTCACCACGAGCAAGCAGGAGATGTTAGACTGTTAAAGCTGTTTTAAAAGTCCACGAATTTTCTGTTCCCCTTTCAAATACAAGTTCCTAGAGCACGTGGGCTTTGAGACTGGACTGACGAGGAACTTGCTACATTTTCTTAATGACATGGGTCCACCTTAAAGAACACAAAAGTGTGTGCACTTCATGGACAGATGGGTTGTTTATAGGCTTCTACCTACTGCCTGTGTCTGTAAGGACGTGAGAGAGTTGTCAGTTCTTTCTGGTGGAAAAAAGTGACCTTGTGAATGACAGCTGTGCAGGCAAGAGACAAATTTATTAATGTCTCCACAGAGCAGACTATGCAGAACATATGCTGTAAGTGAGGGCTTTCCCAGCTCTGGGGGGTCCTCTGTCTGCTCTCCCTGTGCTCAAGTGCCTCCTAACGTGCTGAGCTTGGGACTTTTGCTAGCTGCATGTTTCTTCTTCTGTTTTTATTTTACTCTGCATTCAAAGGACTAAATAGTGAGAAGGGGCTCTGGCTGCTTCAAACAGCGTACAGGAAATGAACAAGCTGAATAGCATGTTTACCAGCACATGGATCTTTTTGGCATGCTTGGAGCCTATCTGGACTATGGATTTGTCTCATTTTTAGCCATTACTAGCCAACCATCAAAGGCTTTTCCATATAGAAAGAACGCCATGTTTTGTTGTGGTTCATGCTCCTGGCTAATTAATATGTCCTGAAATGCCCCTGGATGGGATGGTCTGTTTCATATGACCATCTGTTTTCTGTTCCTCACCCTTGGAGTGTGGCTCCTGCCTGGGGACCCTGGGGGTACTTAAAGCCAGAAACAACCATGGGCAGGTGGAAACTACTCAGATGTCTGTATTTCTGTACTTCTCTTAGATACATCCCTGAGGAGGCAGCCAACCCAACCAGTGGTGGTTGAAAAGGAGGACAGAGCTCTCCTGGAACAGACAAATATCAGCTGCTTAGAGTAGATGCTCTTCTACTCAATGAGAACACAGAGTTTTGATCACATTTCCGTCCAAGTCTGAAGGATGGGGCCAAGAAGGATCTAACCAAACACAGCACTGGCTAGTAGGAGACCTAACCCACATTTGCTGGGTTAAATCCCATGTTTGTCTTTTTCTTGCTCCTCCCTACATCCCCGGTGTGTCTGATATGCTGAGTTGCTGTGAGTCTGCCCTCATCTGTTCTGGCCATTTT
This sequence comes from Pycnonotus jocosus, assembly GCA_013400435.1. NCBI lineage: Eukaryota > Metazoa > Chordata > Aves > Passeriformes > Pycnonotidae > Pycnonotus > Pycnonotus jocosus. The sequence goes on from VWYP01026623.1 coordinate 356,132, forward strand.
CTCTCTTGCCCCCTCCCTTCAGAAACTGAGTTAGAGGAAATTTCCTTTTGCAGGCAGGAACTTAGAGACTCAGAATTCAGAATCAGCGGGCTACAGTTAAAAAAAAAATAAATAAATTTGGAGAGTCCTTGTTCTTCTCTTTAGGTCTGGAAAACAAGTACATGTGGATGTCTTTTCTTTTACTAAGGGGTATCATTAAACCCTGATCCTGTAGAAGGACTGCCGTGCAAGCAATTCATTGGTAACAATAAGGAGGAAATCAGTGGGAAAAAGTAGAGGAAATGTCAAGGGCTTGCAGAGGTCTGCATATCTGGTGTTATAATATTAGAACAGAAACAGTAGTGTATGAATCACTCTCAGTCATTGCTTGCCCCCATGGTTTGGGTAACAAAGGCCATTGTCTGAAGAAGTATGGGAGCAAGATTTCTGTCCCAGGACTGAAATAAAGCTCATTTGGCAGACACAGAAATCTTCTGGGATAATCAACAGGCATGGAAGGGTGAAAGGGGACAACATAAGATTAGACTCCTGCTGCTGTCATCACCTTGCTTGATATTCACCTCTGTTATCATCACAAACACATTGACATCAGGCACATAAAGTGCTCCAGCTGAGACTCATCCTTGTCTTCATTATGGTCCTGCTGAAGGCAAGCACAGAGCTCTGGTCCTTTCCTCTCTTGGGTGCTAGATCAGGCTTCACTGTCTGGAGGCTGCTGGGGGCTGCAACAGACCAGTTGCACTTCCCAGGACATTGGCAGGGCTGAGCATGTGCCACCCCTGAGAATGCCTGAAATGGCACATATCCAGGGATAAAGTAGTTTTCTGAAATTCAGACTGTTGGTTGATTTCCATGGAAGAAATAATGCTTTTAGAAAAGAAATCTGAAGAATTACCATCTCTGCATGTCTCTCCATACTGCCTACTACTGGATGTTTGAGCAAGGCTGGACTGCTTCACATGTGCGTGTGTTTGATAGGTCTCACCAAACAGTTTCTACTGCTTTATTGACAGAGCCTCTGAACCTGCTGAGCAACTTGGCTGAGTCCTGCACTCTGGTTGTGCTTGTTCAGACTGTGTTGGACACCTTCAATGGGTAGTCAAGCCAGAATCCTCCTACCCCCTGCTCCCCTGCTGCCCTGGAACAAGCTTATGTTTGTTTACTGGAGGTCACTTATCTTGAGTTATTGCTTTTTTCCTGTCCACTCCTCCTTGCTGCCTCACACTAAGCAAAACCAAAATGCTGATGTATTGAAGTGTTCCCACTTCCTAATGCAGCTTTGTTTCTGCTTCAGAAAGGAAAAGTGGGTACACTGCAATGAAAGCAGGATTTAGCACGTGATATGAGGAGTAGAACTTGATATCTATTTTTAAGGGACCTGATAATTCTGCCTTTCATTATGACATAGTGGATCTTCCCATTATGGCTGCAGATGTTACTCCCATTCTTGAACCTTTTTTATTGATGATTACCCCAACTTGATAACATTCACATTGCTCCCTGGAACCTTCTCCCTCTCTGTTATGGCTCTGCCTGCTAAGTCACCTGGAATCAAAGTACACTCCTTCAGTGCTTTTCTGATGCTCCTTTTTTCTCTCTGATGAACAACTCTGCTTTCCCTTCATTAGTGGCCAAGAGACCATATGGCATTAAGAGACCATGTGCCAAAAGACAAGTGGAAGAACTCGGAAACATTTCTGTGTTCTTCAATTCTAATTTATCTTTAATTTGAGCCTGTTGAAGGCTCTTTATTCCTTTTTCAAAGAAGAGTGAATCCTGTTGCTGACTCTAATCTTCACTGTATCTTGTCCCTCCCATTTGTTCATATTCTCTGCAGCACAAAGGATAAGAGGCACCATCCCATAAGCAAATAACTTTCTCTATGCCACCAGAAAATGCTCTGGAAGCCACCACTGGTCAACAAATCTCTGGCAAGGAAACATCCAGATTGAAAAAAAACCAACAAAACAAACACCCCTGAAAACCCCAACCCAAAGCCCCATGAATTCAAGAAGGCCCAAGGCCTGATTTTAAGGTCTTGATTCTATGAGTAAGATTGTCCAGAAACTTATAGTATTGATCATGCTTTAGATCCAGTTTCTAACATCCAGCTATTTCATAGGGAAAAGCTGCAGCCCTTTAACACAAGGATTCCTAGGCACAGACACTGCCTTGTTTAGTTTCAATCAGCTTTGGGGAGCTGATACCTCTTTAAAGTTGGTTGTATTGGTGCAGCTTGCAGCTGTACATGTCTAAACAAGGGATTACAGTAATGGAGTGTCCATAAACACCAGTTATGCAGTTTGAACTAAATCACACTTTTCATCATATCAGAAAATTGTTGTGCATGAGACACCATCTCAAAGAATAATTTTAAACTAGTTAGAGAGATTTTTCATCAAGTAAAATGTGTTTGGTATATGTTAATCGGGACAGGTATAAACCAAACCAAAGAGGATCTCTGAAAATGAGATAAGATTGTGTACATAAGGGATTTCAGTAGCTCAACTAAATCAGTTATAAAACTTCTAATTTAAACTAATGCTACCTATATTTGGACAGTAAGAATTAATGGGCTGCAACTCTACTGCAAGGAAAATGTTACCAGTGGGGATCCAGTCCAAGAAATCCTGTTCCTCAAAAGCAGCCCAGTCTCTTTGAATTACCCTAAAAACTTCAAATTACCTGTGAACTCAGTGGTACTTTGCACACCACCATAAATTCATTTTGCAATGCTTAAAATAATCGATGCAATGCAGTTAGCATTTCTCCATAATCTCCTAAATAAATCTAAGTCCACTGTTAAAATATCTCTCATTTCCAGCTGCAGTTTGGTAGCGGTGTCCCAACATATTTTGAAACCTCCTCCTCCTCCCTGCATATTTCTTTTTAGAAAAGACCAGTGAAGAAGCCAATAGATTTCTATAAATCACTGCTGGATGAAAACAAGCATAAAAAGGAGGCTTGAAGTTGTTTAATATTACAGATGTTTTGGAGCTCTATTCAGTAGTTGGCAAGTCACATGAAGCTGCTCTGAATTCTTTATAATCTAGACACAAAGATCATTGAACTCTGAAAGAACCTCTGGGCACTTATTCAAAAATATGTTGGCTTCTATTTACCTCTTTCTTCATTTATATCTATCAAATGGCTCAATATATAAATAAAGCCCGGGTGTTCTTATTAGCTAAGGCAGTATTTCATGCAGATTAATGCCAGCAGGTTTTGTAGAATACATCTCTATTCAAAGCTGGAGTATGTTTTGAATTAATTTTCATCCTATATATGAATCAGGTATATTCTACTCCTTTTCTTATAGAGACCTCAGCTGCAGCACACAGGAGGAACCTGTAGTGTTTAATTCTAGTCCCATCATCCTTCTTCAGCAAAGCACTTTTAACTCTAAGCATCTGCATAATCCCATTGACTTTAATGGGAGTACTCACGTGCTCAGGTATATTAAAATTATAATTGAAAACAGCACCTTGCTTTCTCGGGGCCTAAGTGACATACCTAGCATTTTATTAAACAGTCTTTTTCAAATATTACCTCATGTATATGTTATGAGCAAATCTTTCTAGTTCAATAAAATCAGGCTTATTGTTTTTGAGTCAAAAAAAAAAAATCTTTACTTTTCTTTGCCTCCAAAGCAGGCTAAAACTCTCACACTAAACTGAAAATATGGTGTTGGCTAAAGGTATTTTGCCAGCTGAGACAAAACACAGCAAGATGTTCATCTGCTTTTGGTCTTAATAGAATAATGGGCAAGAAGATTTAATGGGATTGATAAACTCATTTTTTTAAAGGATGCTTTGGTCCACTACCAGCTAGAAATTCAACATCCTGCATAAGATATCTCAACATTTGGCTAATTTTACCAAAGTTAAAATGATTGCTCAAATGATCCCAGCTTTCAAGTGGTTGAGTGGGGTTTTTTTCTGTGTAATATAAACACCCTCACAAGCAAAATCCCTCCACTGAGGCAGCAAGACTGTGATGAAACCAGAGAATGGAGAAAATATAAATGTAAGATTATAGTGGATCACACGCAAACTGTGTGAGGCGCTCCAGTGTGATTTCATTCCCATCCCATAGAGACTCTGCCTAGTGTGTTCTAATAATGGAAATGTTTGGATTAGTCTATGTTCAATCCATTTACCTCAGCACCTCACCAAATGTGAGCTATGCCATCAGTCTAGATGACTAACTATTTGTAATTTAGTTGTAGCTTTCTTGTAGCTGTGGCGGTCTGGGGTCATTAGGGAGGCACGGCTTGCATTACTAATGCATTAGACTGACTGATCTGGTTGGAAAAGCTCAAGCAGCTTTCTGGATACACAAGTTGTTCACTAGGATAGACCAGAAGTGTACCTAGAAGTTCTCTTCTCACATCCTCCTTTGAGCCCACCTGAAAGGACAAAGTCATTGTCAGGGCTGAAGTCCTAGGCTGAAAGTCAGCAGTGACTTTATTTTCAGACACAGCAGAAGTGTGTGACTGTTGTTGGGTGCTACTTGGGTTACAACACTGCTAAAGGGGAAAAAACAGTATCACTTAGGCTTCTTACCATCAAAACATAGGGAATTAAGGAGTCAGGGACATGTTAGCAGGCAAGGAATTAAGAGAAAAAGAGGAAGGGAATAGACTATTGTCAAAGGAAAGAGCAGTAACTGAGGGCTGCAGAGACACAGACCTTCCCATGTTTTGTACCCACTGGTGCTCACTTTAGCACAGCAGCTACAGGTTTCCCTCCAGACCGACTAGCAAACACATGCTCAATTTTGGGTCTGCCTTCCTGGACTCTTTCACAATGGTGAGACTAAATATACACTATATCTAGATTTTGGGGCTTGTTCTAATGCTAGAAATTTCAGCTTTCTCTGATACTTTCTCTGACACTGTAAGTCAATTCTCAGAGATGAGATCTGCAACATTGCTGCTGTGATTAGAAGTCTCGGTGTGCTGAATCTCTAGCAGAGAATTTCTTTCTCTGAAATGTGAAGTATTTGGGTATGTTAAATGGTTGTTAACAATATTAAAAGATGCAGTGAATTTTTAACTGTATGGCTAAAATGTAAATACCTCGTCCTCACAGTGGCATAGCTCTTGGTCATGACTCTCACTGGCTCTGTGGCCATTGGAGTTCTTTAGACTAAACAAGGGCCGAATTCCTAGGGTAGAAGGTACTGCAATAAAATCAAATATCAAAACAAAATCAGATCAAATTAACTCAAAAATCTGTCCACTTTTTTCCTCCCTGTCATTTAAGCCACCCTTAAATTTAGAAGAAAGAGTTTGAGCTCGTTTTACTGGCAGCACCCAGAAACATACTGATGTCTAAAGAATACTACTTCTGAAACGTCCTTTGTTTGAGAGGCTTTAACGGGGAAAAGTGAACCTTAATAGCCTGAAATCACCAAGGGAGAACACCCCTTGGTCCAAAACCGAAGGATGCCCTAAGAAATCCTTCCCCTTTCTTAGAAGGCCAGCCACTGGGAGCATTACTCACATCTTCTGGTGTATAACAACACTCAGAAGGTGGGGGGGAAAAAATAATAATTAAAAAGATATTCTCTGTGATGGCACTGTGCGAAGCCGGGGAGCTGCGGAGCTGCCGGAGCCCGGCGCGCTGCGGGCCGGGGCCGCTGGAGGGCACTGGAGCCCCGCGCCGGCCGCCGGCAGGGAAAGGCAGTTTTTTTCTCTTTGAGGTCCTGTCATTCCTGTGTAAACAAGTTACGTTCAAGTGTTTAGGATATAAATTACGACCATGCAGGCTTGCCTCGGAAAGAATGTAAACACAGCACTGTGGTCGGAGCAAACTCTGAAACTGACTTTATAATTTATCACAGGCCCTGAGAAGCTCAGGGAAGAAAAGGGCATGTCTGAGCATAAATGTGTATTTTAAAGATGAAGAGTTTTATCTCTATGTATAATCACATAGATATAATTTATATATATGTGTGTGTGTGTGCGTGCATATATATATATATATATACTCTCATTTGTGTGCACCCATGCAGAGAGCATTTTGCCGAAACTCTCTCTCCCCTTTTTCAGCGCTCGGGCGCGGGGCCGGGCAGAGTCGGTGCGCCTTCGGGTTACGGGAACGATTCTGTCCCCTTCCGACGGGACGGGCTGCGCGGGGATGGGAGGTGGTGGCCGTGCCGAGCTGCCCCGGGGCCGGGCCGTGCCCTGCGGGGTGGGCTCGGAGCGCATCCCCCGGCCGTGGGGCTGGCGCGGCCCTGGGCTCTTCTGGATGCACAGACGAGCAGCTCCTGGCGCCCGGCTCCGGCTCTTGGCCGCTCGCCATCCCCGGGGCACGGCGGCACCGTGGGGACAGTGGTCGCTTTGCTTGGAGTGCTTCAGGAGCCTCTTTTTATTTTCTATTTTACTTTTTTTTTTTTTTTTTCCTCCGGCTGGGTCCACTGCCCACACCTTTGTTGGTGTTTGCCCCAGACCTTATCAAGTTTTACCGCTTCCCCCCGTGACATGCCCTCTGGGGTCCAGGCCCGAATTGCACAGCGGCTCCTGCCCCCACACCTGGCAAAATCCCGTCGGAGCACAAATGAACTCCCGGGGAAATATGGAAAAAGGGGACACGGGGACAGCCAGACACATCCCTACGAAGGGGAGAGGACGTTTCAGACCTGGAGGCGCCCTCCAAGAGAGGATCATGCAGTCCCGATCCTCCTGCTTTTGTGTCCTCTACTTTGATTATTTCAAAGTCTGTCCAGCGGCAGTGGAAAGCAGGATGGGAAGTGGGTGACGGTGAGAGGTGCAGCCCAGAGAGCATGGCACTGCCCTCCTCGGGTCAATCTCTCGCTCCCCTCCTCCCTCTGCAGTAATTGGAGGCCTTGGTGTTGCATCTCTCTCGGATGCTGGGGTGGGAGAGTTTTCTCAGAAGGAGACAAGGGAAAATAAGTGCCTGTCCAGTGATAGTCGTTATGTACATTTTATTGGAAAAAAATTTTTACATCAAAATATTCTGGCAAACTGTAAAAAGTATACATAAGTGCAAATATATTCTCCTTTTAAAGCAATAGTGTGTGAGTATACACGAGATTTATTTAAAATAATTTTTTAAAAAATATTGTGGTAGAAAACAACTTTTGTAAAAATAAAAAACAAAACATTGTATTGCTGCAATACTGGAAAAAAATTGAACTTTTCTTACAGTCTATACACGAAAGGGCTAAACAATACCGTTTTAATAATATCAATCGGTCGGTGCTGAAGTCCATACAAAGTATCCTTGGTGAGCCTCGGGGAGAGAACACAACAAAAAAGTATATTTCCCGCTAACGCAGTAACAGAAGGGGGAGTCCTCACAGGTGCGGAGACATTTATTTTTCTTATACAAAGACACTTTCTCGTATAAAAATATATCGGATTGTTCCCTTTCCCAAAGCTCGGCTCTTTAGGAGATCGCAGAAAGGTGGTTTATGATTAGGATGGTCAGACTTGGCACAAGGACACTTATATTCCCCCTAACCCAAAACATCACGCAAGGCATTTTTTCTTTTAGTAAGACCTTTGGAGCACTATATCGGCTGAACGTCCTTCGGGGGGTGGAGTGGAACCGAAAACACTGCTTCCTTAGGCAAATTTGCTAAGTGACTCGTGTACTATCAATGCTATCAGAGTGCACATTATATTTAATCTGCGTGCGTCCGTCTACACCTCGGCTCTGTTCAGTGACACCTGATTGTCTCTCTTGGGGCGCTGTCTTCACATCACGCAGGGCTTGATGTCTTGACAGACGCTTTGGTGGTGGTGATGGTGGTAGTAAGATCCACTAGCGGACGGGTGAAACGAAGAAATGCCATTAAAATTGAGGACAAAATCTTTCCTGTCACACACCGGGGAGGGATGATGCTGGTAGCGAGGCAGTCCCACTGCAAGAGAAGGAAATAACAAGAGCTGCTCAGAAGTCGGAGAGCTTTGCGCGGGTGGAGCAGTCCTTCCTCCCTCAACCGCAGGGAGGTGAGGCTGCATGCACAGAGCTGGCACACCGCTCCCTCACCCCCGGTCTCGGCTCCCCTTGCAAGGTTTGGTAACTCCTCTTTGGCTTTCCTAGCAGAGGATTTGGACGCTCCCCCAGGGGCAGACCCTGGCCCGCTGCGGGGCAGAGAGACCGGGGGTTCCATTGCCCCGAGCGAGGAGGGGAAGCGGGTTCCCCGGAGCCCCGCATCCCCCGCAGGTCGGCTCGGAGCTGCACCCGTGCTCGTACGAGCCCCGGAGCCTGCTGTGCTGGGAGGTTCTCGCCTACAGAGCCGTGTGGCACGCAGGCGTGCGGAGGTGGATGCCCACGGGCATGTGCCCAGCGGCATCCCGGGCTCTCGGACACCTCTGAGCATCCCTCCTCCTCCTTCTCCTCCACGCGCTGCTGTGTGTCTGCCCTCTGCCTGGGTACTCATCAGTGTGCAGGGGTAGTTCGGCCTCCGCGTGGGGGGTACATGAGGGAGTGTGTGTTTTGTGCCTGTGTGTGTGAGAGAGAAAGAGGAGACGACCCCACTTGAGTGTTTTCCTGCGTGCACCACAGCCATTTGAACCCGATTCCCATCTTTCCTCGCTCTTCCTGCTCCCTACCCTGTTCCTGGGAGGATTTTGCTTCTGACTTGAGCGGCTGCAGGTTGAATTCCAGTCAGGATCCATTTGTGTGTTGATACAGTATGTATTTATTTATGTGTGTGTATGTGTAAGAGCCTTCACGCCTTTTCGCGTGTGTGCTTTCATAAACATAAGATACACCCTACGGTTCATCAACAACAACAAGCCAAGTACATCCGTGGCACCGACATGCAAATGACCTTGCAAATTCCCATTGTAATTTCCCACAGCCTAAGGCAGCCTTTCGGGGGCCGCATGGGAGACGTCACCCCACCCCCAGCACCGAGCTGTAGGACAGTTCTGGGATCTTTGGTCTGGCAGGGTTCCTACTGGATCCGGCTGGGAGGGGAGCATTGCCAGAGCAAGGCCCGCAGGGCAGAGCCAGAGAGGGTTTTGGTTTGGCGTGTGGATGTCAAACTCGGCTAGCGGGATCCTGTCAAACATGACCGAGGGTCAAGGAAAAAAAAAAAAAAAGGAGAAGGAAAAAAACCCCCTACAACCAACAAACCAGCAAAAGAAAGAGCAGGAGAGTGAGGGTGTAGTGGGGAAAAAAAAGAAAGGAAAAAAAAGAAAAAAAAAAAACCAAAAAAAAAACCAACAAAAACACCAGGAGGGAAACGTCCCCTGTTTTCCTCAGGATGGGGGAGCCGAACCCTTTGGCGGCGTCGGCCGGCGGCGCGCACAGCCCGTTCTCCTCCGGCTTTGTCCCCTCCTTCACCCCGCAGAGCTCACTTTATAAAAGTGATTATTTCGCTGGATTTCCTCGGCTTTCTAATAACCCTGCTGGTATGCTCACCATAAACTGGGGCACTTTATTACAATCCTGATTCAATCATTTAGCAGGATTTAATAGTCTGCGAAAAATATCCCGCTCCCCCCGCCCCCCAGCTTCAAAATCCTTTTAGCAGAACCAAGCCTCCTGTTTCTAATTTTTACCTCTCTTATTCTTGGGTCTGATATAAATTCACGGTTTTAAGTCCTCCCTTACGCTGTCATGGGTAAAGAATTATTGACCGATCAAGAGCGATTGCCACCGAATTTGCTTCGCGTTTAACGAAGAGAAAGGGAAAGGCGAATTTCACTTGCTACTGCTTTTGCGGGGATAGCAGGAGAAAGACTTTTGCTGATTATAAGAACAAATAAAAGAGCTCGGGTCCTTTTCTTCCCTCTTCTTTCAGTCTTCTGAAATATTTGTGCCACTGTGATTTTACATATCATGCACAAATAAGGATTGGATCCACTATAAAAACATAAAATAAAGAATTTGGTTTGATTTTTTGTTCAGTTAATCAAGGACTGGGTATGGCTTGCACTAAAGTCCTGGGCCCAGATACTGAAACTGTAGAAAATGAGCGGAGAAACACCATTTTGCAAAATGCTGGCATTAAATCTGATCTGCTTGAAACGGACTCTCGTGGTCGGCATTAAGACAGCGTCCAGCAGTCCGTGTGGATCTGTATCCGCCCTTGAACAGAAACAATTCGGATTTAAACGTCCCCGGCCTAGGAAACCGCGGTGGAACTCCGGGAGGACCAGAACCCTTGCTGTCTCTCCCTCTGCTTTTTTTGTTTTGTAGAGGTATTCTTGGGCTGTTTCTGGATGAAAAATGCTCTTCCAGGAATCAGCTTTCCTACCTCAGGTGTCTGGCAGGAGAAGGGGGCAGCTGCCTCCCAGCCCCGCTCCCCGGGCCAGTCCCACTCCTGCACCACGCGTGGCCCCACGGGCCCTGCGTGGCGGACTGTGCGGCCGCAAATAGTAAAACAAACAGAGGGGGGAAAGATCCAGAGAAAGAAAAAGAAAAGAAAACAAAAAATCCATGCAAAAACAACAAACCAAAGCAGGAATTCCTAGCGGAGAAGGTACGTAGTTCGGAGGGGGATGCCCTTGTGAACCCGCCGGCCTCTCGCCCCGGCTCTAAAAAGCACGAGGAAGGACGCCCCAGAGCTCCGAAAAGTTGCTTTAAACGTCAGCAGCAGAGCCCTGTGGGCACAGAGGAGCCCAGCTTGGGACGCATCTCATCCGCTCTCTCCCCTGCGCCGAAACACCGGTAAGACAGACGGCGACCCGCTTCGCAGCTGCCTCTCCCCAGAAAGCACATCGGGGCTATTTAGGGGTTTGGGACTTTTGTTTTTAAGGGAGGAAAGTTTGCAACTGCTTGTTCTCCCCTGACAGCCTACGTCCCTCGTGCGGTGATGGCAAAGCGGCTCGCACGGCGGCTGCCCTCCCCACGGCGACAGCGGGCTGCGGGGAGGCCGGGGCAGGCTGCGCTCGCAGAAGGACAGGAGGATGATTGACAGGCGCCCGGGGAGGGGGCGGGAGGGGACGCAGAGCTGAGGGTCGCCTGTATTTGTTACTTGTTGAAATTCCCATAAAATTGAACAAGACCCCGCTCTCACAGGGGTTAAGTCAGGCTAAAATCCTCTTCGGTGTGGTCCAGCCCAGACTGTCTTTGTTTGCTTAACCTCTGGGACCCGCGTTTAAAAGGGCTATTTGGAAAAATTCCCCGTAAGAGCCCAACATCTTTTACCCATTTTTGTGCTCGGATTTTTCTGAGCAGACATTGTCTGTAATCACCGGCCGGGGAGGGGGTGAAGGGGTGGGAGACAGCGACCAGAAAACACTTTCCCTCCGGTTGCAGGAATATACTCGATCCGCTTTAATCTTTCTAGCGTTTTTTAAGATAAGCGGGTGGTTTGGTGTTAGAGGGTTCTTTATTTTCTTTTTAATTCCCCTTTTTTTCCCCCTCCCCCGGTATGATTTAGAGGATAATATTGACGCCTTTATTTGATTACTCCCGCGGCGCGCCTCCGCGGAGCGCGGTTTACCGAGGCGGCGGCGATGCCCGGCGGCGCTCCCCGCAGAGTGAGCCGCAGCACGGGGCGGAGGGGCC
>VWYP01026623.1:375400-402638 GCA_013400435.1 Pycnonotus jocosus
TTTTTTTTTTTTTTTTTTTTTTCCTAAACTTTCACTGCCACACCATTTACACCATTCTTGCTTGCTTTCCCAAATTCATTAAGGCTTTGCAGCTTGGCAGATCCAGCTCCTCCACCGCAGTAGAGGAGCAAAACCCCCGAAAATACAAAGCGAGGTTTTAAAACGATGTCCTTGCAAGCTGTCCACCTCCTCCCCGCAGTGTGTCCGGGAGAGGAGGGAGAGACGGGGGACCACCGGGACCCCCGATGTGCCCCGGGAGGGGACCCCTGGCCCCGCGGCGGCGGCCGGGCCTCTCCGCTGGGTGGCGCTGGGATCCTGGGAATGGGGGCTCGGGAGTCCCTCACCTGCCGGGGCAGGCTCCTGGGGACCCCCGCCACCTCCAGCCCGCTGCTCCCAGCCTCGCCCCCGCTGGGCGCCTTCCCACAACAGCTCCTGAGCCGCCCAGTTCTGAAGATGCGTCTGTATAGATATTTTCCTCCCCCTGTTCAGATGAATGATACCACTGCGTGGAGAGGAAGAGGGGTGGACCCCTCCGATTTCAAAGGTCCCTTTGTTTGGCTTTCATGTCATCCCTGCCGATAACGCCAGCCATGCCTGCTTCTTGCCACGAAAATAAATTCCCAAGCTGACAGGCGGAGAGGGGCGGTCCCCACCCGCGTCCCGGTCCTCCTCGCCGCCGGGATGGGTTTAAACATCCCACATCACTCCAGCAGCGAAAACTCTCGCCTCGGATTTGTCCCAGGGCAGAGTAATATCCTCCTCTGCTTATAAAGACCTGCTATGCGTTTTAAACACGAGGCTGACATCACGCGTGCGTTATATATTCGTCTTTATTAAAACTCCGAAAGAAGTTTTTATTGTTGGGACCGAAGGGAGAGGAAGGGTGAGATTTGTTGGGAGGAATGGTGCTGGTTATGTGGACCCAAATAAACCTCTTGCTCTGGGTCTGGGTGGCGAGCAGGGAGCTTGGGGCTCCCTCTGCCATCGCCAAAGGGGACCCTGGATGTCAGGCACCCTGGGCAGTGTACGGCGTGGGCACAGACTGCTGCTTCCCCAAGGTCTCTCAAGTCGGTGCAGCTTGGCACCAGCTCTGGCTGGAAGAAAAAAGTGCTTGTGGCTGCCTGGGTGAGAAAAAACATTCGAATGGCACCAGAGAAGAGGCAGAAAAATGTCCAAGTTGATGAAGTCATGAAGGCATTTTACTATTCCTCTTCTGCAAACCCAGTGAGCCTTTAAAGCTGCATGTGACATGCAAAGCAATGGATCTCTTCCAGCACTAGATATAGTTAAATTCCCTTCTCTTCCTTGTCTTCAGTCTTCAGAAAAACAAAAAGGCAAATAAAAATAGGATAAAATGGATTTGAGGGATGAATTTTCTTTAGCCTTTCTTTATTTCCTTTCCCTCATCCTCATTCTTCTTCAGGAAAAGAAAAGAAATGAAAAGAAAAGAAAATACTTTCATCTTCCCACCCTGGTTGAGGGCTGCTGATGAGGGAGCCTGCAGACAAGGAAGACAGACCTCCCCAGAAGCAAAGCAGGGTCTGCCCAGAAGGGAGCTGCTGTGGAGTCAGACAAAGGCAGCAAGGTGGGCACCGTAAGCACACTGACAGAGGGAACATGTCAGGCTCAGTGACACAAGGAGGTGGCCAGAGGTGTGGGAAGGAGGTCTGGCCAGCAGACCTCAGGATGGAGGGATAGCTCTTGTGTTCAGAACCTGGCTCCATCTGTCAACCCACAAATACAGTATCATGCACGATAGATGCTGGGAGAGCAAATTACTGCTCTTGGAATTTACAGCTTTCTGGATCTGGTCACAGCACTTCTCAAGCCATGTCCAAGGAAATGCATTCTGCACTCAGTGTTCAGGAGTCCTCTCCTAGCTGTGTCCAGCCCCAGGGCAATGCAGCTACAGTGTGCAATGGGAATTCAGAGATGTTCTTGTAGCACAAAATACACAGTGAGGGAAATTGTGTGGAGTGTCTGATTCAGGCTGCACACGAAAACTGATCTATGTCCTGTCCCCCTTTTCCAGAGGCTCTGCATTGGAACAACAGTGTGCATCTTCATGGGATGGAGGCTTAGTTTCCTGCATTCTGGGAAGACATTAGCTGAAGTGTCTTATGGCTAACTATGCATCTGATTATTTCAACAGATCAGACATACTGGCTTGGAGGCTCCAAAGACATTTAAGAGAGAGCCAAGAAATAAGTGAAACCACAGCAGTGAAGAGGATGAGAGGTAGAGATTTCGCCCAGGGAAGACAGCTCTGCTGCTTCTCAAGGTACAGAGGATAGAAAGTCCTGTATTTATTCAGTTCAGCTATTCAAACCCTGCTTAATTTTAATTAGGCTTTCTCCCCCCGCCCCCTTCTACTACTAACTCTTATACTCTTTTTGTTCTCCTGAAAGAGAAAGAAAGAAAAGAAAAAAAAAGAAAAAAATCCCATGGGCCTGAATAAAGCAGGAGCATATCTGCTAACAGAAAACATCACATCTTTTGCTCTCCAAATTGAATCTTATTACAAACTCACTCCAAGAAACACCAGACCCAAGAGGAAGAGGACGTGGCCTTTTCTCCCAGCTAGAAGAATGTTAGTGAAGCAACTGATTGGGAGATGAATCCGTTGCCAAAGTTGTCTTGCCAGTAACTAATTTATTCTCCAAACCGTAACTTATTCCAGCTCTTTAAATCTGCAGTGGTGGATCCAAGGGGAAATTGGCTCACAGGAGGTAGCAGGTTCAGGTCTCTGAGCTTCACATAGAAATATGGATCTGGAGCTGAGGGTGAAGGTATGTAATTTTCTTCAAAATGTTGAGCACTTGTAGCACTCTAGCACATTCATCTCATCAGGATATCTGGGCGTAGAAATAACGAGTGGTGATATTTGTGCACATCCAGATTGTGTCTCAATGGCTGTCTGTCTTTTCAAGCCATCTCTAACTTTATTTTAAAGTTATTTCTTCTCAGAGACTGGACCTAGCCCTGTAAAATGGCACATTCCCAGCTGAATGTTAGGAGCAACAGGATTGTTATCAATTACTTAGCTCCTAAATGGAAAATCATAGAAGATTTTATATATGTTGGTATAAACACACGTTTGCACACACAGCTTTCACCTTTGTATCTTTATGTAGGCACACATATAGCATGTACCTAAAGCACTTGCATAAACTCACCAGCAAGTGCAGTCCAGACAGGCTGTGTATTAAAGCAACAAGTGCCATGTGCAATTATCTTCCTTTCCATGATGTTTCCCTCAGCTGTGGCTCAATCCAGTTCCAACAGAACCACTGAGTAATGTCAGGGTGACCAACATCGAGGTGAAATCTTAGCCATCCCCGTTTGCAAATGGTATTTATGCATGAGGTAGATCTGATATCACTGCTTTTGTCTTGGCACAATGGATGCACTGGTGACCTCTGCTACAGGTGAATAAGGTGTGGCAGTGTAACTATTTTCCATGTAGCTGAATGAGTGATGCCTTTGGTTTACAGGGTTGGAGGGATGTGATAGAAACTTGCCTGGTTTGTGCCTTGATCACCTTCTCCATGCATACTCTTGTCTTTTGGGTCTTGCATGTTTTGATGGCACAGAGAAATTCTCAGATCTGGAGGACTACTATCTAGACATTTGTTTTCTGTTGCCATCTGAGTGCATCACAAAGTACCTTGAATTGCTGACAAATTGTCTGCTGCCCCTGGGTGGATCTGGTGAAGAAGAAAGCAGCAGAAGGTGGGAGGAGAATTGAAAGACTGAGACAAGAGTGAACCCACCAAAATGGCTGTAGAGAGCAAGGAAAGGTGTAAAAGGTTATGTGACCAAAAGAAGCCAATGATAAAACTAAACCTCAGTTCTAAAACCAGAGCAATCTTGATGGACAGGATAATAGGATTGTTTCTTATCCCATTGGCCTTGATTTTCCACTCACTTCCCCTGCAATAAACAAGGAGTAATTCAGATAAGTTAACGAAGCTGTGTTAGTGCTAGTCTGGTGTACAGAGCTTATTGAAGCCAACGGAAATTTTACTGTGAACATGAGTAAAAGCAGGAAAAAAGAAAAAGAAAAAGAAAAAAGAAAGCTTACAGCTTTCCTCCATTTTGCATGTTTTTATACAGCAGAATTAATCAGTAGTAATATCTCAGTGTGATTGGAACAATGCAGGGACATTGAAAAAAGTGGAAGTGGTGGGGTTATTTTTGGGCTCCTGCCATTGGGTGCAGCCCATTTCTGAGGCTGTGAGCTGGTTCCCCATGAAACCACTGTGAGAGAGTGTTCAATTGGCCTTGCAGTCAGGAGTGGGGTGGAGCTTGAAGTAGTTGACAAGTGCATTAGAAAAAATAAATATAACTGGAATGCTTGGGAAGTTACCTCATCCAGAGCTAGAAAATAATTTGGACTGCTGTGAGAAGGAATATTTGAAAAAACATTATTCAGTAGGAAAATGCTTGGATTGGCTATTAATCTCCAGTGCTAAGCATATTTTTCTATATTTCTGTAGTTATATTATTGCCAGCTACTGTGGGACAATTGACAAATAACATCTGGTCACAAAGCCTGTCCAGGGTGATGGAAAAATCACTACAGCAGCAATTAAAATGCTTAGAGCCAAAGAATAAAACAGCATGCAACAATCAAATGAAACAGAGCATACTCTACAGTCAACAGTTTTTCTCCCTCAGTTTTAAACACAGCAGTGCCAGTCCTGGTTGTAACAGACACAGACTCATTGCTTTTTCAAGTGGTTCCCGTCGACCCTCCTGACACATTAAACTAACCAGCACTTTTCCATCAAATCCTAGTGGGTCTCCATGCATCCACAGTTGTTCTGTTAAGAAATGCATATTTCAATTAGTGCGTCAGTCTCTTCGATAAAATGCCTTTAGATTTAGAAAGATGAAAATATGTTTGTTTATTTCTGGGTTTAATTCTTTGCTGTCCCTCTTTTCTTGATTTGCTTCCTCTTATTTTTTTTTTTAAGTGTCTGAACGGGGAGTGAAAAGAGGGCACTGAAAATTGATATCAGTTTGTCTTTTTTCTGAACACCTTATGCATGTGCTTAATTTATAAGCTAGCAGACAATTTTTGCATAAAAATAAATATCTCATAGTTACCCTGTACATATATATATAATTCTATACCTAGCACATATGAAGAAACATGACTGGATGTTTACAGCTCAAGCCATATGATTTTTTCGGTTTACAGGAACTGTTTAAAAGATCTGTTCAATAGCTGAGGTGTATACATCAGTAGAATGATTACCTTTAAACTTTTGAAACAATATTTCAGCAACAATTTCCTTGTCTACAACTTTACAAGGCTGTAAATAGCCCCTGTGTGCATAATGAATTCTGACATCATAGGCCAGGGTTCTTATACACAGCAGGTTTTCCAGAACTTTTATGAGCAAGTTACACCTTGAGGCAAAACTAAGCCCCCCAACTTCTATTATAAATGTTACAATAAAATGTTCCTTTGAGTTTTCCTAGAGCTCAATGTTCCGTCTTTCTTCCCGTTCCAAGTCATTCTTTCTGTGCCATGCACAGGTTCGATACATGAAAAATGTGTTTTGCTGCAGACATATTGGATATTAGGTATGGTTACAAGGTGTTTTTTATGGCTAGGCTTGCAGGACCAATGTAACAAGGTGATAAAGAACAAAATCTCTTGCTCTTACAATACTGTACTCAAGGCTGTTGCTATTCCTACATGAACCATGTGTGGTGATTTTATTTATCCAAGTGCTGGGTGTAACAAAGCTCCAATATGTCACAAGCAAAGACTGGGAGGAGAAGTTAAATGATTTTTTTCAAAAGATTGAAGAGAGACAGGCTTGCAATGAAACTAATCCATGTAGCCTGACTGTGTTTCGCTTCACGCAGTGCTGCGGTGAGCCCACCTAACAGTGCTGTTCTAGGTTCCTTCATATTCCACCACACAGCTGATGCAGCTGTAAAGGTCCTTCTTTCTCCTCCTTACTGTTTTCCCACAGTAAGTCCAGGCATTAAAAACACAAATTGAACTAGAAAAAATACTGATGCATGCAATCACCTTTTGATCACTAGAGCCATTCCCAGCAGCTAAAAGTGATGCCGGTTAGAGAAAATGAAGAAGCATCCCTTCTGTCCTCTGCATTGTCGCTAGGCAAGCCACTTTAACGCAGATTTCTGAGCAGTAGACTAGCTAAAGGGTGGGGATGGTTGAATTAGCTGAGAAAATACTTCAAAAGATGCAAGCAGACAGCATTCCTAGGTAAAAACACAAATGCTAGCACATCCTCACTGTGCAACCTCTCTTCCCAGCCCTTCCTGTACAGAAAGGATTTAGTGACAGTGTGACCAACACCTGACTGTGCACAGGAAAAAGAAACCTAGGCAAGGTGAAGGTATTTATACAGTCAGCTGCTCACTGAATGTGTGCTGCTGTCAAATGGTCATGCAAACAACCCCCATTCCTGCTTCTGACCCTAATTTCCTCTTCACTTTCAATTCTGTGACTGCTCTTACGTTTCTGTTATCCCCTGGTATGAATTACCAAAATCCACTCTGAGGATTTTTTTTCTGCCTATATAGCTAAGGCAGAAAAGCTTGATTCACACACTCCCTTCTGTGCCTTCAGGTTGAAAAGCTATGGATACTACGGAGCTACTTTTTCTTTGAATTCCATTTCACCTTGGTCTGTGGAAAAGCAGAGTTCTCAGGTAAGAGGATCAAGGCAAGTGGAGGCAGCACCACTTTGCTAGAAAAAATTCACTGCAAATCCCTGTCAGGAAACAGTTTTTTTAGCAAGCTGATACTCTTCTCCTTTTACAGACTCATCAAACGAACATCAAAATGATGACAGAGTTTTCCTTGGCCCATTTCCTATGGCAGCAAAGCATCTTCCCAGCGTTGCCCCTCCGCCTTCCCAGCACACTGTAAGTTTCATTGTTGCTGAAGTAGGTTATCTAGAGGTCAGTAGGCTAACAGGGTGTTTGGATTTCCTAAAATTGTGCCTGTCCTTAAACGTGGCAAATGGTATTGTTTACACACCACTCTGAGAGCCCGGACCGCACACTAAAAGCTGCACACAATGCTGCTAATTCTGCTTCCCTGCTCCCTACCCCCTCCATGTAAGTATTCCAGCTTTCTGTGGGGGGGCTCATTAAGGTTCATAAAACACAGTAAAGAACCTGGCTGGAGACACTTGTAATTCTACAGGTCCACCATGTGGGATATGCAATAAAAAAAATTGCATAGCTGGAAAGAGATGTCCTCAATAAAACGCTTAATTGGAAGCAGCCCTGATGGTCAAAGTGGTATCAAGAGGAAGGAACTACCATGACACTAAGGTTTGAATTTGTTTCCTCTGACTCTGATTTCCTGTATGGCTTTGAGCAGCAAGGCACTTAATTTCTTCAGAGCTCTGTTTCCTACCCATAAAACGGGGATAAGAAGATTGCTTTTATTTTATTGCATTTTATCGTACCTATTTGGACTGTGAGTCCTTCAGCACAGAACCTATCCCTAGTGAGCTAACAGTACCCATGTGGATGGCTGTTGAAGGTTCCAGCATTACACTGGCAAAAGATAGACAATATCTCTGTTCTCTTCTGCTATTTTGGGGTTCAAGAGGGTTTTATGATGAAGTGCAGGAGTCACTGTTACATTATTTTCTTCCTAGACCAGTAAAAAAATCCCCTTTGCAAGAGCTCATTTGAATTATTGAGGACCCTTTTGGGGCTTCATTAAGAACTTCATTATTTCTATTTACACCAATGTACTTCCACTGAGATAAACTCAGTGTCTTCACAAATATTTTACCTTCTGTTTTTTCTCAATAAAAAGTTATCTGTAAAAGAGCAACCCAATTCATATTCTAAACTGGAAACTTTCCAGTAACTTCAACAGCTTTGGGCTGAGTATGAGAAACAAGGAAGCACCTCCAACAATAATTTTTTCCTTCTAGAGTTGTAATAATAATAAAAAGTGCTGGTTCTAGTTGAAGGGAGTGACAGCTCTATGGCTTTTTGCTCTTCTTAAACGCAATATCCAAACTCAATCTTAACTTTGGCTGCCATTCACTGAAAATACAGCACAGCCCAAACACTTAGTACTCCTAATACATTTTCTTGCCCATTTGTGTCATGCAGATAATGTTAGAAATCACACATTACTTCACTTACAGATTGACACTCAAACATTATAAGTTAGAAAGGCCTTAGGTGCATAGTGAAAATTTGGGCCAGAAGAGGACAGTTTTGGAGAGGCTGAAAAATCACACGGATTTTCAAAACATCCATGTGTACCCCAAGGGTGCAGAAAGTTAAGGAGCTCTTACTGGAATATTAAAACACATATAATAAACTGAACTTATGAGGTTCACATCATTCTGTCCTTTTGCCATGCCTTCATATTGTCTCCCTCCTTCCATGCATGCCTGGCATCCATCCTGGAAACCACCACTGGAGCGAGCAGCAAGTAGTGTGAGGGACCCATCTACATGTAGAAAAAATAGATGAAATGACAAAGTAGAAGCCATTCCAATAACTTATGCCCATCACACCACCTTCAATTGTGCTTGTGTCAAACAGCTGCAGGACAGATACCACAGCACCAGGAACTACAGTGGAGACAAGGGACCTAACTAACATCCACCCCAAAACCATGCTTATAAACATGAGAGACCACTTGAAGGATGATGACCATCACCTGCCTGCTGTTCTGAGGGAGTGTAAGGCCAGGTTGCTCTGAGCCAGAGCAGCACAGGTCTTTTCAATACACTACTGATTAAGGCAACCATAAAAACAAGGGTGGCCCACAGGCTGGGTTAGTGGCTGTAGTTGGGTGATGTTCTGTGGTTTGCAAATAGGGAAGTTGCTGTAGCACTTGCTGTGTGGTTTTTAGAATAACTAAATATTTGATGAGTAGCTGTAGTTGTTCTAACACCCTTTGGATAACCTGGAAGAGACAGAAGTAAAGGAGTTATTGTGTTTAGTAGAAAGTGATCCAATGTATGCTTGAATCTTGTTGTTTGGCTTTTATAACACATGGGTTAGTTCTTGGTGTCTTTGAAGTTAAAGTTGTGTGATTTTTTAAATCAATAGTCTGTTAATTAAAAGTAATTGAGGCAGAGGCTGTGGATAAGGCAAGCTGTGACTTTGTATGTGAGCCTGTGAATGACTTTTTTCCAGAAAAAAAGGCAGAGAAGGTGCCATTAGTACACTGTCTAAAGTATTGAGAGATAAGAGATTATTGGTGGTCAGAGGGGTTGTTGATGATCAGTGGCAGGCTTCAGAAGGGTACAGAAATGGTCCTCAGATTGCTTCCTCTGTTATGTGCAGTAGGAAGTGCTGAAGTTGGAGACATCATGGAAAGATGGATTGTGATAGTGTTTCTCTAACTGCTTTTTCTTATGTCACTGCAGAGGAATCACAGCCAGGCGTGACCCTACTCAAATGGGAAATAAGTTTGGGGATTGGAGTAGTCACAGTTCCTGTGCTTGTAAGTAGAGAGGCAGGTAGGTACCAGAGGGGAATGTGTGGCTGAGCAAAGGGACCAGATTGAGTGTCTCTGTGTCTGCTGGTCATGAACTTCATGTGCTTTGGGAAAGAAGAAATGAAATATGAGGTTAGTTAAGCAGGGAGAAATCATTTCTTGACAGAAGACAGAACTTGGCTTGAAAAGCCTTTTGGTAAGAGTCTACAGCTAAATGAGTGTCCTGACACCTGTTGGAAGTAGAACGGGGAGCCTTATAAAAGCTATCACAGACGCAGAACTGAGACTAATAGGGCAGTGAACTGAGCACTTGGGATCTCTCTACACTAATACTAAGGGTATAGCAATTTAAAAAAGTATCCAAGGCTTTAGACCACAGCCAAAGATAAGTTATAAGAGGTATTGTAGAAACATGGCAGATGGATTCTAAGACTGCTATGTCAGAATAAATTGCCATGGAAGGGAGACAGGGAAACAAAGGAGAGAGATTGCAGTACATGCCAAGAATTTTAGACTTTCTCCAGAGAAAAAGAGATGAGTACCTAGTTTACTGGATGCTTCTGGGAAATAAAAGTAATGATTCATAAGCTTTCTGAGGTTACAAAACTGAATGGAGGAGTTAGAGTAGAATCTGGTTTTAAGTAACTATTAGAAGGATTTCAAAGGCAGGTCATGGAGTTTTTAATAAAAAGTATTACAGGACAAAGCTAATCAAACTTTTGGAGTGTTATGAGAATATTTAACTTAGGAATTTGGAGAAAGCAGTAAAAGAAGATGCCATTTCTGGCTCTTATTTGTAGAAGCTGACAAAGGATCTGGAAGTTCACAGGTAATTTAAGTGAAGTGGATCACCTGAAATAGCTTGAAAATGGTGGTGGTAAAGCACCTGAGCTCCAAGGAGAGGAATATGTCAAAGTGGAGGGGGACAATAGACTTTAAAGAAGTTGTCCTCACCAGGCTGCTTAGTGGGGACTGTGACAAGGTATTTGGCTTCTAAATCAAAGAAGGAAATGAGTGTTAGCTGATTTGGTCCCTGCTTGTGTGTTCCTTTTCAGTCCCAGGTCTCTATTTCTCTCTTATGCTCCCAATTCTGTGTGAAAATTACGTTTATTGTTAATCATCTTGAGATATTTAGTGTTTCCCATATGCATAAACATCCAGGGTTAAGTAAAGAATTCTATAAATAACTTTCACAAAGCCCTTTGATTATTGAGAAGGGTGGAGGGGAGGGAAGAAAAGGTAAATCACTGTTTCTTTCTAGTTATGAACACAGCCTGAATAATTTATTTTGGTCTACTTAATACACAGCCCACTCAAGTGACTTCAGAAGATCCTCTAGTCTATCACTGCGAGCGTGCTGTCCTCTGGGAGTGGAGGAGTATCCAGGTGTGCCCTGGTGTTATCTTAAAAGACACCTGCAGGCTGCAGTGTTGCCTTGATTATCTGCACACCTCCACAAAGGCTCTGCTTCGTTTTTATTCTTAATGGTATGCCAATCACCTGTTGTAGAAACTGGAGTCGAGAGAAAGCCAGCAAACTGGCTCCAAACTTAGACAACATTAGTTTGATGCTTTGATTGGTGTTGCTCAAGTTAATGGTGGAGAAAGAATATTGTGGGTGTTGCACCAGTTCTAATAGTAATGTGTCTGTTGTTACCAAGTAGATCTAAGAGACACAAGGTTGTAGGGGCTGATCATGTTCCTGTTGAAAGCTAAAACCATCTTGGCTTAGGAAGTGCCTTTCCTACTAATTCCCTACATCTAAAAAGATGCTTAGCTTTGTGTGCAGGAAGTAATATCCAACTCTGTCTTATCTATTCCCTTGAAAGCATATGTCTCAAGGATAGAATGAGGGCCAAATATGTTCTGTATGAATAGTTCCTCCTTTTGTAAGGGTGGGTGATAGGAAAGGCAAATTTTGAGTCTGAGATTTTTCAGCCTGTGCAGAAAAGGATTAGTGTGTCCAGAGATTGCTGCTGAAGAGCATGGAGGACTGAATGTCTTGGGAAAGGCAAACTGACACAATTATCATTTGGATAAGGGGAAAAGAAGAATCTCCTCTTAACTGGGGTTTGTGTGGATGTGAAGTTTTTTGTTCTGATCCTTGATTGCAAAGTGACTTTGCCTAGTGCACCACACAGGTGTCACGCTTGCTGGATCAGATTTAGACATCACAAAAACAGAAGATGGGGCACATCCAGTGCCCATATGGAATCAAAAGGGTTTAGAAATGAAGTTTGGATGCTTTGCTGGGCCCCTTGGCTGTTCAGCACCATGAATCCTTCTATCTAGAAAGCAGTTAAGAAGAGGAGATTGTTCCTCACTGAGACATGCCCACTGTAGTGTGGACCTGATTAATTTACTGTCAGTGGAAAGACAAAGTGTATGTTGGAGAAGCACTGTGCAGCTCTTTGTTGATGCCAGGCTTAGGGCTTGTAAACTACATGGAGAGAGCTGTGGGTTAAATGAGATGTTAGGAATCTGGAGAGAGCAAGGGTGCTCTGTCAGTCCTTGTGGTGTTACTGTCAGACAGGGATCTGGAGATGTGGACATTGCAAATGAGATAGAGGCACAGAAATGAAGCAAAATCCCAGGTCAATCTACCCACAGGGACTGTCCTGCTTAGTTGCAAGGAGATTTCTCTGGGAGCTATTAAACTTTTTCTTTTTTGCTGTAACAAAACAAAGCATCTGGATCCTGCAAGCCTCATTTAATGGTGGTTAAGGTTTTAGGAAAATTTAGCAAATAACAACTAGGCCTTGTCTGGATTTACCCCAATATTCAAGACTCTATAGATTTCTGTTGTATTCTGGGGTGATTTTTCTCCCCCCACCAATTTGTTGACTCTGGGTTAACTATGTTTAACTGCTGCAGACCAGCCCTTCCACAGCAAGATATTTTTGAACCTGATCCTGTATATTGTTACCTGTCAAGTCAATTCAAAGTAGTTGTTTTGCTTCTTATGGAGGAATCTTATGTTTTCTAAGTTAATATGTATGACTGCATGTGAGATAATTTTTTCTCTTTCTCATAGTATTTCCCCACTGAGTTGTGTACTCTCCACTGTCCCTAACCTGTCTGGAGGAAGGGAACAAGTAGAGTCCTCACCTGCAGGTTTACAGATAAACTGTCTCACTAGGGTGTCTGCTCTTATCCAAAAGGACTTCCTGATGGATGGAGCTAGACTTACAGCTGAGGACTCCATTTCCATGCTGCAGATGCAATTTTCCTGTTATAACAGTACAGCTGGTCATGTGTTTTGCATTTTTCTTGGCATAAAGGTGCGTAGGAATAGATATATCCACGTGTATCTCAACAGCTTCAGATGTTTCCTGCAACCCTTGCTAGGGCTGTCTGCATAGGTCAATATTTCCAGAAGTGAAATACCTAGAAAACATTTAAATCTGTATTTAGGAATCCGAATTGATGGCCAGATTTCCTTTCTTTTTTTCCTTTCTTTTTTTTTTTTTTTTCCTGGAAGTATGTAAACCAGATGCTACCACCACCAAAATCAGTGCCAGCTCTGATTTCTCAGCTCTGACAGGAACATATGTCCACTTTAATTTCCTCTTCAGTTCCAGTCCTTTAGTTTCACAGAAGCAAAAAATGGAACAACATAGAAAATACTCAACATCTGATCCAAAGCATGTTGAAATGTATGCAAATCGCTATCATGGGCTTTGGATCAGGTCCTAGGTAAACTAATTCTTAGATTGTCACCTCTGGTCATAATGACCCTTTGCTTTCACCTTTTCAATGATAAATGATTATGTTATAAAAAGCCTTATGTAATTTCTGGCAAGGTGTGTAATCTTAGAAATGATCAAGCTACTTTCTTGGGTTGTGTAACAAATAATTATGGAATCTCGCTGAGTCTTGCTTTATTATTATACAGCTCCAGGCTCTCACCCCCAGTGGCTTTACATGCTTGTTAAAATTTAAGCTATCTTGTAGCTTGGGTAATTTGTAATGAGTTTTTTGTCGTTGTTGTTACTGAAGCCAATATTAAACAAAAGTAGTTGTTGGGGGAAAGGGGGAAAGGTGTGATGGATGACTTATTCTTCTGAAAATGCTTTTCCTTGTTTTAATACCTTTTGGCTCATTCACAGATACAAATACGAAATAGAAATCTCTTCCAAAACCTTCCTTGTGTGCTTCTCTAGCTAATCAGGAACCCACAGCACTGCTACTTCTCAGCAGACTGGGCAGTGGTGGGCACAAAGGTTTGACATAAAGAATACTTTTGTATAAAATATAGATCACTCTTAAAGATGGTGGGTTTGCCTACTAAGACCAAAGTTCTAGACAAAGACTATTAAAACATAGGAGGTCTTCTGACTACAGAAAGTATCCAGGCTCATAGAAAGGACACAGAATTTGGTCAACTTTTGCTGTGAAAGAGATGGACAAAGTAGCTCTTGTTCCTCGTGGTTTTGCCTCATTCTGCTTAACCATGAGATCTTTGACAGCTCTAGTCAAAACCCAAGAACTTTCTGACTACTTATTCAAGACATCTGTCTGTCTGTCTTCAGGGTCAGAAGAACATATCAAAACCAGAAAATTTTTGTGTAGAGTTCTTGAGTTGGTCTTTGGCAGGTCAGTGCTTCTGTTTACATATGTGGTAGAAGTTTCATGTGCAACTATGAAAGACCCTGGTATGGGTGGAATGGTGGGGGATTGCCTGGAGGGGTTTTCGAGCATGACTTATTGTTAACCTCACCCTCCCCCAGCAGCTTTTGTGGTCTTCACAGGAACTTGAGGACATCATGTGCTGTGTGATCTACCTGCTGCTTGCTCAAAGACAAAGGGACAGAGCTAGATAGCCTAACACTGATGACATACATAGATCCAATCCTCCCTACCAAAGCTGAAGTGCATCTGCCTTTCTGAAAGAGAGCAATTTTAATGGTGAAGAAAAAAAAGCTTCAGGTATGTTCTGAAACAACTCTTACCACACAGGAGTGCTGCTTTGATTTTCCTAAGGGAAGACAAAAGTCCAGACTGAGCTGCAATTGGAGCAAACTGTAGCAACCAGTAAAGGTAAAAATATGTTTCATGCCTACCAGTTCACTTGTGTTTGCATAATATGGATCTTTGATATACTCAAGTCTCAAATCCTGTCTGTGGTTGGAGGCCTCCCATCCCTGAACCTTTGCCAACTACCTCTACAATAAAGGTAAAATAAGGTTCATGTGTATGATCCAGGTGAGGGATGAATTCATCAAAACTCTCCAAGAGATTTCTCGTAAGGGGATTTAATGCAGGTCTGAAGTTGTGAGTGAAGAGCTTAGGGCAATGGTTGCAAATTTCTTCCAGATGGCAACTACAGTTGATCCTGTGGCCTGATATCAGGAGACACTTTCATAACAAAATAGCAAGAGGTGCTTCTTCCCAAATCTGACTACGAAATTGAACTGAAAAAATTGGCATGGGCTCAAAAAGTGACAGGACAGATTTGCTAAAGAGAAGTTTTTTAGGCATATTAAGCACCAAAATCTTGTTATGATTTAGGAATATCCAAATCTTCAGGTAGAATTAGGAAATATGTGGGACTATGTTTACATGCTGTTAACTATTCCCTAAGCTATAGAGAATAGATGTACTTGAGACAGGACCTTGGTCTAACCAAAGTTTCTCTTTAATATAGGACAGGCAGATTTTTGGACATATCTGAAGGCATTTTGGAATTACATGGTTTCCTGTGAAAGATGCATAACAATTCTCACAATCTAGCTTGGTGTTCCTCATATTTTTCCATCAATTACAGGTCAGTTGGAAAGCTCTGTCCAGGTTGGTTGTAAATTTGGACTTTTTTTGGATGTATTTCAGCCATATGGAATGTGTTGGAGTTCTCCTGGACAGAGCAGCCAGGGAAAAGGTAATTCACTTGGCAGGCCATGCTGGTGGTAGTCCAGCAAGCCTGTCTATCCTGCTCAGATATTTCAGCATCCTGTATGGGAACAGGCTGGGAGATGATGCCAGAACTCACAGGTTCAAGTGAA
Source organism: Pycnonotus jocosus (assembly GCA_013400435.1). NCBI lineage: Eukaryota > Metazoa > Chordata > Aves > Passeriformes > Pycnonotidae > Pycnonotus > Pycnonotus jocosus. The sequence goes on from VWYP01026623.1 coordinate 390,879, forward strand.
GCATGTGGGCTCCTGGGGTGATGAACAGCACAGTCACCTGTGCCACCTGTGTCCAGAAGGAGACATTCCCTTGCTTGCCCACATCAAAAGGATGGATTCCTTCTTTGCTGTAGCACATGGGTCTTTCTCTGATTGCAGAATATGAAACTGGCTCTGCAAGTCTTTTTTCATACAAAACCTTTCATTTTTCCCATTTGCATCAGAGAAACTTGGAGATTTAAGAACTTTTTTTTTTTTTCCTAGCTTTGAGTTCTGTGTTCATAGTGCCAACAGGGCCACATTTAATCCATATTTCTACTCTGTTATATTACACAGCTTTTCACCAAGACAAACTTATTTCAGTGAATCTTAATATATATTTATCTCTTCAGCCATAAAAAAAATTTTTTTTAATGTAAGTGTAAATGGTGATTTGCCAAATAATCCAGGGCTTTATTTGTACATAAATATTTGATGTATTATTCAGATTGCATATTGATGGGCCCTTTTAAATAACTTTTATTGGTTGATATTTTAAAAATAAAGTTGATGTTTATTTCTCCTTATTTTGTGTGGAGTTACTAACTAAAGCAAGTACTGGAGTAAATCAAGCAAATGAAAAGTAGTACTATGTTTGACAGTGTTGATCAGGTCTCTGGAAAAGAAACCAAAGTTGAAATGTGAATAATTTCAAATAAGATTCTTTTTTTCCCTTCCTGACTGAAAATCAGCTTCTGGTTTTGTTCTCACTATAACTTTATTTTAATGGAAACAAACAAACAAAAAAAGAATTCTAGGTAAATATTTAGTTTTTCCTGTATGCTCAGTCTGTAGAACTAATAGAGCAGGGAGAGAGCTTTATGCAAGCAGAGCCACCAGTCAAGCCTCTCTACCAATCTGTACATATAAACATCTCAGAGTTCAGGTATATTTCCAGCCTGATATGGATGATCAACACTGTATGGTTATCACACATCAGTGCAACTTGAACAGTAGTTGAGTTTACATGATAGAAAATGATGATAACCTATCTATGCATTGATGGGCAGAAGGGAACCCCCAGGGCTCAGAGCTGTACATGGTGATAAGAGTGTTTAGGTTGGAAGCTTATAAACTTCTAGCCTTGTGACTGATATGGTGTCAGGCAGAGCTGCAGCAAGGCCTTAAAGGAGATTAAGTTATTTCTTCTTCCTTTCCTGGGCTCCTTCCAGTTGCTGCTGTCCTTGGCAGCTGATTGTCCTGAGAGGCAGCAGGGGTTGGCAGGGCTTGCACAAAGGTTCTATCTCTGCAGACATCCTGTGGAGCAGTTTTAGTTGGAAGAACCTGAACCCATGACCCTCTGGACCTCGGGATTGTCTCCAAGGTCCTAGTTCTCATAGATGTGGGAGCAAATTTCCCCTACTTTGTTAAAGAATGATGTGTCCTTGTCCATGAGTATCTGACTAACTCCTGCCTATTATGACCCTCCCTGAAGAATTAGTGTGTATTTTGAAGGCTTAAGGGGTTTTGTTCTGCCCATTAAGGGGATGTGCCCTTGCAAGACCTGGTCTGTCAGACATTCCAGGTATTGCTCATGAATTTCACCTCCCACTGGAGTAAAAATGCTTCTTCTATCTATGGTAAGGATGGCATTGCATGTACTTCTGGGTGGTGTTGTATGAGGTGGAATTCTGTTACATGCTGAGAACCTCAGAAGAACTGGATGCAGCCTGGCCCATGGTAAGCTCAGCACTCTGAAATCCCTCTGGTTCCTCCCAACTTACTGCAGATGTGGCCACAAGGTTCTTTGAAATAAGTTGAAGATCCATGAAAACAGTTACTGTGCAAATAATCAGTCTGTTCATCACCTTAAGATCTCAAATTTGGTTCTTATAAGGCAAGTTTAAAGAAAAGAAACAGAGAATTATGAAAAAATATAACAAACTATCAAATGAAAATTTAGTTTTATGATTTTTGACTTTATGCCAAAATAAGCCTCTTGCTCAAAACAGAGTTTGATTTCAATGCTTGAGCCTTCTAATTTGAACACCTATTTGGCCTTTTAATAATGCAGGGGATACAAAAATACCCCTTCATGCCTTTGGTTGCTCAATTTGGCTGGGGTTTCCCATTACCTTCTTTCCCAGACTATTTATAGAATAGCAATTAAGATTAATGTATAGCTGCTTACATTTAGTTCCTGGCTCAGCTGGGTTTTGAGCCACTCCCAACAAGAGCTGAATGACTGGGATATTTAATGTCCATGAGAACTCCTGCTGAAATCAGCTGGAGCCATCTGTCATGTAGGTAGATATGTGCATATCTTGAAAACAAATGGACCTCTTTTATTTTTTTCACCATTGTGAAATGAAATTTTGAGGCTGAAGTCGAAGAGAGCATACTTCTCAGTCAATCTGTGGAAATATGTTTTCAGTTTTTCTCAGTCTGTTCTTGTCATTGAACAGGAAATTTACCTAATAAATAGAAGGGAGCTCATTATGTGAATCTATTCCTAACTCAGCCTTTTTGAGGGGAAATATCCATACAATTCTAGCATTTTACAGCTGTTGTGAAGTGATGAAATACAGTGATTGGTTTGTGAGGTTTTCTTTATTGTCTGCAAACCTTTGTGGCTTGTTGTGTGTCAGCTCGGATGTGACTGGTATCCACAGAAATTGTGTGGGCATGGTCTGAGTTCTGCATGTGCCACTTTGAGGAACATACTCCAGTAACCAGTGTACAACACCAAACTTCTTTTTGTGATGGAGATCCCTGTGATATTCCTGTGCTGCACTTTGTGTAGTGATGGCTGATAGATCCAGGCTATTGGCTTAATCCCTGATCACAGGATATTACTTGCTGGCCTTGTGTTAGAGGATGTGGATGGATGGTGCTTACAAAAGCAACCAACCAAAATAAATTTAACTCAAGCAGTGTTCAATCCTGTTTTGCAAGCAATTAAATAAGAATGAATGTGATGATACAGTTTTGTCAGACCTCATCACATCTGGGAGACCTGAAGGCACCAGCCTGTTAAGCCAGACTTCTTGTTCTGGTAAGGAAGAGCAGAACTGTGCCAAAGGGAAGGGTCCCACAGCTCAGATTATTATCTGAGTTAGATTCAAGTCTGGGTGCATGTGACTCCTCAGAAATTGCAAAACCTCATTTCTTAAAGGATACTATGACACAGTGTGCAAGTCCACAAGGAGTCCTGCATTTCCATTGCAATGTCCCCTGTACTGGAATAGATTTTGGTAAAGTAAAGTAAAAACTGCCTGTGTTCCTGATAAAGCTAACTACCAGTTTGTTAAAAAAAAAAAAAAAAAAAAAATTGTCTTTACAACAGGTTTCTATATATCCTGAAACCAAGCTGGCTGAAAAGAATGAAAAACTTTAGTTGTCCCATGTACATGCATATCTATAATACTATGACTTAAACATTCAAAACATTCATTCTTTTCCAGAGGTTTTTATTCTCATTTGGAATAAACCTCCTGGTTTCCACTGAGTCAGGGCCCTGAGAACAGTTTTCCTTTTAATTGCACAAGACAGTTTCCTCTCCACAACTAGTTATATTGGATGGTGCAGCAATCCTACAGGAAGAGAAGGAGTGTGGTCCTTTAATGTAAGTAGTTCACTACGAGGATAGGTACACTGAATTAAAAAGTGCTAAAATAATGGTGTACACCGGTCCAGTATTTTTAATTTATGTGCTTGAAGATGTTTTATTGTAGGGGCTTTTTAAAATGTAAAACATGTATATGTGAAAATAATTACTAATTGCTGATATTACAGTGACCTGAATAAAAAGGCTCTTATGGCATCTTAGAGTAAGACAGTAAACTGCAGCTTTGGCTAATAAACACAAGCACTAACCCTAGAACTATATCTCATGCTCTTCTCTGTTACACAGGTTTGCTCCCCTGACTAACAGGCCTTTGGCATCACTGCAGTGCTCACAAACCTGTGGGTGACCTGGCTTCTAGCTGCTTCAGCTGTTTGCTAGTTTAAGGAGTCATCTCCATCCTGTAGGAAACCCCAGCACAATTCCCTAATATTTAAATCAAGCTATGAAAATGTGCACCTTTCACTCCTTTTCACACAGAGGATCTATTGGTCTTGAGATTTCAGTTGGACAAGGAGCAAAAAGGTGTCTAACATAAATTTTCCTGATGTAAACATTAATTACAGTTTGGGTAATATTACAGTTGTTGGTCTGTTTGTTTGCAGTGTAGAGCAATATTATAATAACAAGATTATAGTATATGCTGAGCTAGTCAAGTCACCTGCTCAGATTTGAACTTCTCAATCTGTGGTCCTACAAATAACAATGTAAAGAGGATGTTCTCCCATGCAGCTACTGGTAACAGTATGGGATGGGGAGACTTATTCTCAGCAAAGAATAAAATCAACCTTCTTTGTGTGGAATAAAGAAGTCAGGAGCAGTACTTAGTTCCTGTAGAACAGGAAAATTCTAACCTAAATTGTCCTTGGGAGCTCTAACAGGTGTTTTATCTTGTTAGCTGTGGAAGACCCAAGAATTTCCCAATTTCCTTGGGAAGTGGCATGAAGAGTGCTATACTTGAATTTTGCTTTGGCCAAGGTCTCAGCAGTGACTTTGCTACAGGATGAGGGGGCTTTAGTTTAGGAACTCTGACCAGAAAAAAATACAGTTAATATGCTTTACCTTCCCAATTTAGGATCTAGAAGGACAGAGGCTGTCTGTAAGAGACTTGGGGAAAAGTCCTCTTACCAGAGGATGATAAAGCATCAGAAGGTCTATGGCAAGTTCTGTCTTTTTGTGCTCAGTGTTTTGTAGACTAGATTTGAGGGCAAAATTGTTTTTGTTTCCTTAAGGATAGCTTTGGATAAGGGCAAGCAAGATAAGGGACCAGAGGGAAGTGAAAGGGGAAAGCTGTTTCTCTGACTGAACAAGATTGCTGAAATGTTACACTGAAGTGGATTTTTTTTTTTTTTGATGGTTATTGCTGAGAAGGTTGAGTAACTGCAGTCTGTACTCTGTTGTCATGCATGAGCCTGACTGCTTTGAATATAATTTATAGCTTCTTTGTCCTTTGTTAACCTGCTTCTTCTGGAGCTGGGGGGCATGGGAAGAACCTGACATGACTCCAGGTATTGTGACACAGAAAGCTATGCCTTCACCATATTCTTATGATTAGTCAGAAAGAGATGATCCAGAGAAATTTAGAGATACACAGAAATTACTCGGGGGCTTCCTGGACTGACTTACGAGGAAAAAATTGGGAAAGTTGCTGCTTTACATCTGTACAGTTCTGCTTAATGATTAATGGGGAATGTGATGATAACACACAACTAATTGAGGCTTGTCTGCCAAAGCGAGGGGAATTACTCTGCTGTTGTATGAGGATGAGTACTGAACACTTACCACTGCACTGAAGATGGCTGTGTGAAGTACCCAGAGCAACAGCAGTTGCTTGATGGTAAAAGAATTCAATTTTTCGGTTGTTTTAGGAATAATATTAAAAATTTGCTATCACCTGGTTATGTAACTTAACTTGTTTCACAAAGAAACCATGTCTTTGTAGGGTTTCCTCTTCATTGCTTAGGATGGTTTAAACATAGGTACTAAATACTGCCTTGCTTCTTAAGTTATTAGAAATAAACTGAAAGAAACTGCACTGGTGGGAAAGTTATCGGTCGATTCCAGAAAATTTTCATGTCCACGTTTTTATACATTCTTATTAGAAATCTAGTGAAGCTATTTCTGTAGTAAGATGCTGTTATTTTAAATAGAAAATGCTGTGGAAGGAACTGAAATGGACAGTTTGGGGCCATATGTCTGGTTTGAAATACAACAGGTAATCTCTGAGGTTTCATGGAAAATCATTTTTTCAAAAATTGAAGTAATATTGACAACTTCTAGTTGGAATGTTAAAGTTCATCTGCCTTTTTGTAACAGTTACTGAATAAAGCTATAGGTCAGGAAAACAGAGTCGCAGGTTTCTGCTGAAACATTGAGGTCTTTAAGGGAGGTAACTTAAAGGTCAACCACATGAAAAATTAATTTCACAGAAGGAGTCTTGTTTAAGAGTCCTCCCAGTGAGGTATCCTGAGATACCTCATGGACCCACAGTGTACCTGTAGTTAAGCCCAATTTGGCTCAGGTATATTATTCATTAACATTATTTCTCTACAGTGGACTAAAAATACTTTAGTAATATTAAGGATAAACAAGAAGTGTACTATTTATGTGAAGAGTTACTAGCTGACTGTCAGATGTTATTGGAATTATACTCTGGTACCAAATTATGACTTAAAATAACAACAGCAATTCAAACACAGCTAAAATAAACCCATTGGACCCTAAACCAGCTAAATTATACTTATTAAAACATTTATGAGCACATACTGCATATAAACACGTGTTCAGTGAATAGTTATGATCAGGAAGCAACTACAGCAGAATTTGGAAAACTAGGTGTCACCCTATTTTTCCTGGTTTTTCCCTCTTCCATGTTTTTCTACCTTGTGGTCCTGGGTCCCACCTACTCTGCTCAAGACTTTGTACTGAGGACTAGAGTTGCCTTGCTCCATCTTGAATATTGTCTGCTATTAAGGAGGGGAAATAACCCACAAAAACATTGCTTTCCCCATAGCAGAGAAGGCTATTTTTGTGCCAGGCTGCTTGAAAGAGCTCTGACATTTTGAAACAGGTCATAACAAAGAAAACATTAGCAATGGTGCAAGAGCACAACTGTGTAATGACTGTGTTGTCTAAACCCTTCCTCATACTCTCCCCCTCTGGCCCTGGAAAAGAGGACGAAGGCCTAGTCTATCCAGATGTATGGAGGTATAACTTCCTGAAGGCAACAGCAACGTTTAGCTCCTATGCAGGGCTGGAGACCATGTGAATTAGTAGCTTTCTGAAGCTGTCAATAGATAACCTGAAAAATGTTGATTAATATGTTCAGATGTTTAGAAATTACTAGATGTTCCTGTAGCTGTTTGTCTGATTTTATGATGGGGTATTTGCACTCTGTAGATGTCTTTTCTGAAGCTGGTTTTGAGAATTCTGAGAGTCAATGAAGACAGGAGAATTTAGTCAAGAGGAAAATATTTCCTCTTCAGGATGTAAACGAAAGATGGAACTCTATTCACCCCATCATTACAGGGCTACTGCAGTTCTCAGCAAAGTTGCAACAAGCACTCTTGCCAAAATCACAACTTAGTGCCTTGAATTTGGCTGGAGGTGGATTTCAACTTTGTTTTTGTCTACTTCAGACTTAAAAGGCAAAATGACTGGCACAACAAAAGGACCGACTCTCTTGCCTGTTATTAAATGTAACACCTCCCCCAGCCCAGTGAAGAGTTGTGCAAAATGTGGAGTTTGGTTAGAAGCACTGCTCTTCTGTGTGTGGCTGTGGTTGTTCTCCTCGGTCTGGTGTAGGCAGTTTTACCTTGGGCTTCTTAAGGCATGTTGTGAAAAACGAAGGGCCTGAATCTGAGTCCTTTGTATGTGCCTTTTCTGGGGTGGAATTTCTTTTTCATCTGCTCCTGAAACATCCAGCCTTCAAGATTCTCCCTTTTCAAAAGTGATTTGGGTTAGAAAAACCTGCAAATTCCCAAGACAAAATTCCATCCAACTTTTTTTCAGTCTTCTCAGTATGATACAAAGGGCTGCACTTTTTTGCTTAGAAGCTTTCACTAAAAGTCTGTGTTGAACTGAGTTTTGTAGCTAGCACTGCTGTGCTGAGATGGCTGATGGATAAAATGACTGATTTCAGTGGATTCCTTCCTGAGTAGCTTCATGGATACTGATGGGATACTTATGCCATTTTATGTGTGGTTTGGAAGACAAGCTGAAAGCAAATTTCAGGCTTCATCAGATCTGCTTGGTGAAAATCTGTTTTAATTGATCTGATGGGAAAATAACAATCAAAATGCTGTCCTGCTGGGATGCCTCCACTGAGATACAAGAGTTAAACACTTTGCCTCCACTGTAAAGGAGAATAGGCACTATTCTTTACTGTAGGCATAATACTTTACTGTACTATCCTGCTGCATGTATGTCAGATATGTAAGCTGTTGTCTACAGATCACTTTTGCAAGTTTGTTTCTTCTGTGAGTTCATGTTTGGCAGCCATTAATTCCTCAAGTGCACAAAATTCTGCTGAAACATCTCCTTTGCATTAATTTGGTCTTATTCCACTAAGGAGAAATTTATGCTATTCTGCTGTTCAGCAGGTTAAAATTTAGAGAGATTTAGGAAAGTGGCTAGGACTAACATTATTCAGGTAACCATTTTAATCACTATCTGCCATAGCTGGGGCAGGATATGGAGAAGCTGCCTGAAATATTTGATGAAAATAGCTTGATTGTCAGGTATGATTTTTTTTTTTTCTTTAAAGCAAGTTGAAACATTCAAAGCCTGAAAGAGATGAATCAGTTATAGGCAGGAAAAGCCTCAGGAACAAAATATATTTATTTGGAAAGCTAGATCTCTCCTCAAAAAAAGTACTTTAAACCAAACCCCGGTCTAAATCCGATTTCATGTGCAATTCTGCTTAGGCTGGTGTTTCCACCTGGTGTTTCTTCAGACATTTCAAGAAACTACAGCAGGGTTGGAGAAGCCAGCATGGGATGTTTTCAGGTCTTCTCACATGCTGATAGAGTCTTGTTTTACTGCCTGTTCCTGTCAGGCTTTTTTGTGCTATTGACCTAATTTTTGCCTGTGCAGTGTGTAAAAATCTCTCAAGTATCATCACAAACTGCCCCCCATCCAACAAACCTGCTGTGGGTGATGCAGACATTGGTAGGGCTAAAAGGCCACGGCGCCAAAGTGTTGGCTGGCTGCTGATGTGTCAAATATCACAAGTCAAAAGGCTTTGTCTCTCTTCTGTCATCCTGATTTATTAGACGTTTAAAAAGACAAAGTACCCAGACACACAAGCATCGCTGTTTTGGGAAGGTCTGTGAAACGGTTAATGCGCTTGTTCCACACAAAAATGTAAAGTGTCGGTTCTCTGGTTACCTGCTGCTGGAAAGTGTTTGGACAGGTGCTGTATTTCACCAGCCGTCTGTCAGAGCTGACAGCTCGGATTTATGGCAGTGCACCGGGGCCGGCCGTCCCCGCTGGCCGGGTCCCTCCCGCAGCTCTGCCCGCCCGGTGTCCGCTGCGGTGCCTCTGCCCCTCTGGGTGCGAGGGGCGATGTGACAGCACCGGCGCTGCGGCTGCTTCCTTCCCATGCATTCATCCGCTCGGAAGCTGATCAGCCGGCGTGCTCTGAGAAGTAGCGCGAATGGGACAATTTCCACCCGAAGGTCAACAGCGAGAAATTCATCTCTTGCCTCCTCTTAGGAGGGTGATGCTCAAGCAGGAGGAGGAGGAGAAGACTCTTCCTACCTTTCAGAAAGCGAAAATCCCACAACCCCGCCGCCGAGCGGGCTCCGGACAGCAGGCAATACCCGCCCCCTGCTCCCATCGCCCCGCACCGGGGACCACTTTAAACCCTCAGCTCGGCCGTCTGAGGAAATCCAGACAAGGGCTAAGAAAGGACCGCGACGACACAGATATCCCTGTCACTGTATTGCTGACATATGTTTCTAGGCATATCAAAAAATGGAGTTTCATAGAAGATAAATACGGAATACAATACTTATTAACAAGGGATATAGAGAACTCTGCGGGCTTGCCTTTTTTTTTTTTTTNAAGAGTCCTGGGGGCTTGCCTTTTTTTTTTTTTTTTTTTTTTTTTTGTGTGTGTGTGTGTGTGTACTTATTTTCTAAAAGTAAAAAGCTCAATGTCATCCTGTGAAGTATACGTTTACACACAATTCATTCCCTATTCACGCTTAAACACATCCGACTAAAATACACACTTGTGGCTATAACAACAAATTCCACTTTCCATCAAGATATTTTTAACATACCCTGAAATTTATGGACAAAATGGACAAAAAGATACTAGGAGTTGCCTGCTGACAGGTCATGTGGAGTCCCATTAAAAAGAGATGGTAAAATACAAGCCAGAGGAAAGAGCAGATTATGGAAGGGTAGATTAATATTTGCACAGAGCCTTGAAGGCAGAATTATGTCGAAATAGTGTGTGTATGTGTGCATGCATGTGTGTACATAAAAACCAATTCCTTCAAGGGTTGGATTACTTCATACATTAGTCACTAATCTCTCGCAATGTTCTGATGGATGTTATGGTCTGAGCTAAACACACCATGAAATCTGTTTGAGCTGCATTGAAACAAGTCGGCGTTTTCGGCCGCAGATTGGTCTGTTTGAAGCTTTCCTTTCACAACACACCTTTGCTATTCGGAATAATTTTTGCGAGCAGGGTAGAAGCTAGTCAGCGGCTGAATCTCGGCTCTGAGGGAAAAAGAGATGGGAGAGAAACTCCAAGGTTCGAAATACATGTAATTAGAGAGAAGACCATCCAGCGCCCAAAATTCTCCTTGTCATCGGTTTTTTTAGGTAACCTGTGCTTACAGAGGATTTGAAAGGAAAAAAAAAAAAAAAAAAGCCGGCCCCTTTTCACGCTTTTTAAAGTATTAACTAAAACAAACAACCCAACAAACGAAGCCTGACTGACCATTTCAGCATTTGCATAAACTCTTCGAGTTCGGGGACGACACCGATTTATAATTCAATAGCACAGGCAGTTACCCACCCCCAACCTTTCCTTTTTCCGACTTAGCCTTTCTGAGGCTTTGCTGATCACTTCTGACAATACAAATCAGCCTTAACAAACGCCCCTGGGGAGAAGGCAACGAGTGCAAACTTTTTATTACCAGCAGATACTCCCCAGCCCTCACCCCGGCTGAGGACTCGCCCGCTGTAGGTGCCAGCGGGGATGTCGTCACCAGAAGCAGCCGGAGCCCGGTAGTGCCAACGACCTTCCTGAAGCGAGTTTTCCTTGGACCGAGGGATGACAACAGGATTACATGTCGCCTGCTGTCCTTCGTGGGAAAAATAACAAAAAACCAAACCAAACAAACAACAACAACAAAAAAAAAAAAAAGAGGGAAGGCACATGTACAGGACTTTCACAGGCTGCCCCTACGTCAGGCAGTTTGCCTGCAAATATCTCCGCCTGCAAATCGCCGCGCCTGCAAATCGCCAGCATTTGTGCAGGACTGAGCCCCGGCGGGAAATTCTGATTTGACTCGAGGAATTGCAGAGGACTTTCATAACTGGCGGCAGCCCAAGAGGAGAGGATCTCATCTCCCGTGACTAAAATAAGGCGGGTCCATAGGTGGCACCTCTACCCGCCGGCAGGGATGGGGATGGGGATGAACGGGCGGGCAGCCCTGCTGCCCCCCGGCCCTGGCCAAGCTCCTCGGTCAAGGCTGTCCCACGACAGGCTTCCCTCCCTCACGCCAGCACAGACATCACGCTCTTCTCCTTATTACCACCTTTATTTAGGGGGCAGCTTTTATTTGGGGGAAAGGAGAAAGGAAAAAAAACCGGAAAAACATGGTGGCCGAGCGTCAATAAAATGCACACGCACATATATTACATACAAACACAAAAATAAAATACGAAAAAAATTTACTCTTTCCAGTAGCAGTGGTTTTGGCCATAAATGTAGAACGCCAGCCAGTACAGGAGACAACGCCTGACATTTCCTTGAGCCCTTTCCCCTCTCCCACCCCCTCCAATAATTAATTTAAAAAGCTGCACTCTCTTTGTGTTAAAAACACTATTTTTATAAATAATTTAATATCCTCCCTTCCCACGAAATGCTAGTTGCCGGACAGGAGAAAAGGTTTCTTTTGGCACAGTGATGCATTGCTTTGCAGTACAGACCTA
>VWYP01026625.1:0-17524 GCA_013400435.1 Pycnonotus jocosus
CAACAGTTTCCAAAAATCTGCTCATATAACAGAGAATTTCTTGTAGGAACTCATGGAAAACTGGAAACCAGGTTGGACAAAGCTTACAAAAAAGTAAGTTGGCAGCAAAAATACATCAAAGTTATTGGTAAGTCCTACAATAGTTAAGTAAAGTAGGAACTGAAACCCCGGACTTGTGTTACACACTGAAAAAAGGAATTAGATGTAGCATGTGCTAAATTATCCTTTTATCATCTATGAAAGAACATCAGACTGTGGCACCTATTACTACCATTAGATGAACAATACTTTAGTCACACCAAGTCTCAATTATTGCCACAGTGCAAGCTGCAGCAGGTGATTTCAAAATATACCCCAGCCTGTGCCATCTTTGTACTCTGGGCTCCCAATTAAAAGAAAACTACTGAAAGCCCATTTTCTCTGCTTAGCACTGTAGGAACTTGAAAAGTAAGAATAATTTCTCACCATGAACTGTGAAATGAACGTAAAAGTGCTGTAGACTTGGGTTTTTTCCCCCTTTGAATTACAGGTTCACCTCTGGTTCAGAGTTAGAGACACTTTTCTTGGTAGTTACACCAAAGCAGCCCTGCAACCCAGCTGCAAACCTGGCTGAAAAGCACTCAGCCCTCGCCAACACAGTCATTTTTAGGGATAGGAGGGGCAATTTCAGGGATGAGTCTCAGGGGCAATTCCTACCACGAAGGCTGTGGCATCCTTACAAACACATTTCTTTGTCCTGTTTTAATAACAGCAAAATAAGGGAAAGGAGATAACTATGGCTTCATACAAACTTGTTGTGCATGAAATCTAATGAGTTTCTTTTTTAATATATAGAGATCTTGTGCATTCTTTCTGTTGTGAAGTAGTACTCTGGGTCTTTCTCTGGCAGGGACATCCATGTAGGAGAGCATGAAAAGGAGCAGGTAAGAGAAAGGCACAAGGTTTTCTGTAAGATACTGGCCTTTTTTTTTTTTCTTTCTTTTTTTTCCCCAAAGACTTCTTCTTACATTAGTGCTACATTGATAATTAATTACCAGTAATGCTCTTGTTTTGTATATTGCCTTGTCAAACTTTTGTTGCAATGTGTATTCATGCGTATATAATCATATATCTACTGCAAAAGTTTCTGTTGAGACCATCATCAGCTAAAACAGCATTAGGAAGACCAGTTTTGAGAAGGATATAAGAGATTTTGAACCACATTCAGATATATAATTTGAGTAAAAAGCAAAAACACAAATGCAGAAATTCAGAGGCTTTGCATTTCCATAAAAGCTATTCCTCAGCTCTCAGTTTCACAGAGTCCTTCTTGTCTAAAACTGAGGGTTGGAACTACAGTGTCTGAACTACCTTCCCTGAATTATAATTACAAAGCTGTTTGTTTCTTTGTGAGTTAGGTAACAAAAAACCAAGAGGTGGGATAGCATTCATAAAGGTACTAGCCATTCTGTGGATAATGAAAACTTCAAGAGTATTTGAACAGCAATAGTTCGTCTTTTAAGAAAGGCATACACTTTTTTTTTTTTTCTCCATTGCATAAACTAAATACTGACAGCACAAAGGGAATGTGGAAACAGGGTATTCCATTAATATTAACCTGGGGATTTTGAACACCTCTCTGCACCCTTGAAGTGCAACATGATCAAAGAATATAATAGGACTTGATAGATGCAAGTTGAAGCTTAAAAGACATGAAGGAGAGACAGACGTGTTACAACTGTGTATTTTTAGTGTTATTGAGCAAAATTGTTCTGTAATGACTCCTTCCCAGCATAAGTGAGAGAACGCTATTGTGTTTCAGCCTACATTGAACTTCCCATGCTTCCCAGAAATACAAATACACTGCTGGTAACCCAGGAGGTGAAACCACACCAGCACTTCCTGCTTCTTTGGAAGACAAAAAGGCACAAGAGTATCTCAAAAGCTCAGACTTAGCTAAAAGACTCTTACCCATACCACGGCACGGCAGTCTGGTTTCTTATACTTACAATTAATCTAGTGAAAATTCCTAGCTGTTCTATATATTGCTATTAGACTGGGGATACTGGAGGCTTCTGCCCTGCTGTGATTAGGAATAATATCATATAGCTCTTATTATCAGCATGAAAATTAGAGTTTTCTGGTTGGAACTGCATAGTTTTGCACTCAGTTTTGAAGTGATTCATCCTATTTTTATGTATAAAGAATGCACTAAATTGTAAGTGGAATTACTCTACTTATTCTGAACTAAAAGTTACTTTTCTGAGAAGTTTCAAGAGAAGGTGTTAATCACGTCATGTTTTGCATTTATATAGTGATGAAACTTTAAAGGAAAGGCAATGTATCAGACCTTTGCTCTGTTCCAAATTATCTGCCCACTGGCAAGCCCTGCATTCACAAGCCCTAGCAAAGGAAGGGAACCTGAGACATTCCAGCTAGCTTTCTTCTCTGTGTTGTTTAGTGTAGGGTTTGAGGACTGTATGTCACCAGCTCAATACAAGTGAAGGTTTTTGTCCAAAGGAAGTCTTTAAACTTATATTATTCTTAAGAAAACCTGTTGAACCACAACGCTGAGGCTACATGATATCTTTGTTTAAGGCAGTTGACTTAATCTGGCGACCATCACCTAGTGAGGAGCATAGGAAGGGATAAGACTTACAGCTAGGACTATTAGTGTCAAGTTCAGTCCTCTAGGGTTTTTTTAGGGTAACATGAAACCCATTAGCTCAAACTAGATCAATCTGACACTTGCAAGGGAGAGGAAGTTCCCCAGCTGAGGACTATCCCAGGCAGCAGCAGGGTTGTCCAGTGCTTTGCATCCACCACACTTGATCTTTTGGACTGTGTTAAATTAACTGACTGAGTTAATGGAAAGAATCTTCTAATTTTAGGGGAGGATGAGCATGACATTGTTTGGGGTTTTTGCAAGGTCAGCCTTCCAGCTTGCTCCCAGTTCAAGTGCACAGTCACAATAGATGACACAAAGAAGGCAGGAATGCGAGGCCAGGAAATGGAAGAAGAGCAGAAAAAGTCCTTTGGAATTTTCTGATCTGGCATCAGGTGAAGATGATTTGCCAGAGCTTTTTATTGCCTTTCAAGCCTAATTCAAATAGGTTACCTTTAGCTCCCTTCAGAAAAATATCAGGTCTGAGGCAGGTTTGGGTTACTTTCAAAAAAAAAATCTAACTTTCCTCTCAGACACCTATTTACTTGCTAAAATGAGTTCAATCTCTTCTCCATTTAATAAACAAATAAACAAACAAACAAAAAACCCCTGATACAATCATCACAATTGCCTTAATATTGACTCTGGTATTTATGAGGCATTTCTGGGGACTGAATGTTGTTTATGAACAGCTTGATTTTTCAATACACAACTTCATTTTCTCTCATTCTTTTTAATTCTTCTTGATTTTGCATATTTTCCATTATGGTAAAATTGACAGTCTTTGAATACATCCGATAGAAACATACTATTAAAGGACATTTATATGCATCACTTTATTTCGAAAGAAATCACCAAAGTATCTGTTGTGTTTATAACTGGGAAAGCAGAACAATTATTTCTTTCCCATATAAAAAGTCATTTTTATCTTAGCAAAGACTTATGGCAAATGGAAGTTCAATATCATGCCTTTGAAAATTACAGTCTCTTTAGACCAAAGTGAAACTATTTGAAAGAAAGTATGAAATAGTGAGAAGTAGTTATGTGTAATAATTTTCTAAAATATTTGGATTCCTCCTTTCAGTCTCAGTCACTTTCCTATGTGCAGTATCCTTTCAACTTCATATCCAGTTTGCAATTTAAAGTCTGAAGCTATCTTTGAAGTATGTAATTTATGGCAAAAAGCACAGGCACAATACTACTTCTCTTTTTCCCATGGTGCACTGAAGGAAAAAACACATTGAGACCCCTGATTGTGCACTTACACCTGTATGGAAAAAGCATTGCCTAAATCCCCGCACTGAAGGAGTGCTAAGAATATTTATTCAGTCACAGGGAGAGTCATATTTACAATTATTCTGCTTTTACTGCTGATATGCAGTCTTCAAGATACAAGTAATTTTTCTTAATAATATCATGTCAATATATAGTATCTTAACAAATCTCATCTACGTTATGATAGCTCTTTTCCTGGGAAAAGTGTTGACTACGCTTGGAAAAAGCAGGTAGCAAAGTCTGCTTCTCAAAGGTGCTATAAGGTAAAATATATTCCTTCTCCCTCTGTCCTCCCCATAACATGGCATATACTTGAAAACTCAGAGGTCATGTTTTACCTCTAGGTAGGTTTTCTGCATTGCTAGCTTCTGCTGCTTTCAAGGATCTGACAGCTTCCATAAAATAAGCCTGATAATCCCAGAGGAGAACTTCTAAATTATTGAAATTATATTTAAAGAGAGCAGCAGCATTACTGGGTTTTTTTGAAAATTTATCCATGTAGATTACATGTAGGTCACAAGTGGTGTTTCCCAGGGCTCAGTATTGGGGCAGCTCCTGTTTAATATCTTTATCAATGATCTGGATGAGGGAATCATGTGCCCCCTCAGGCATTTTGCAGATGACACCAGTCTGGATGGGAATGTTGATCTGCTGGAGGGCAGGAAGGCTCTGCAGAGGGGTCTGGGCAGGCTGGATCAATGGGCCAAGGCCAGTTGTGTGAGGTTCAATAAGGCCAGGTGCTGGGTCCTGCACTCGGGTCACAACAACTCCAGGCAGCTCCACAGGCTGGCGCAGAGTGGCTGGAAAGCTCCTCAATGGAAAAGGACCTCAGAGTGCTGGTCAATAGCAGCTGACCATAAGCCAACAAAGTGACCAGAAAGCCGTGGCATCCTGGCCTGTGGCAGCAATAGTGTGGCAGCTGGACTAAGGCAGGGATCATTCCACTGAATCAATCAGGTTGTAAAAGACCTCTGAGATCACTGAGTCCAACCCATGACCAAACATCACCATGTCAACTAGGACATGGGACTGAGTGCCACAGTCAGTTTTTCCTTAAACACCTCCAGGGTTGCAGAGAGCAGTAAGATCTCCCTTGAGCCTCCTTTTCTAAACAACCCCAGCTACTTCATCTGCTTCTCATAGGACTTGTGCTCCAGACCCCTCATCAGCCTCTTTTGACTTTCTCTGGACATGCTCCAGCACCTCAATGTGTCTACTGAGTAGAGGGGTTTAGAACTGGACACAGGATTTGAAGAGAGACTGGAACTCTGAATGTATCATTATTTTACACATAGATATGAACACAGATGGCAACTAAAAATATCAGATTTGATTCCCTAGCCTGCATAACACATGCACATGTGAATTGGTGGAACTGAAGACAACATTGTCTCTTCAGCTTGTAATAACAGCACAAGGAAGCAAGGACAATGTAAATAGGTTTTTCTTCTTCCCTTCCTGTGTGTTTCTTCTTGTTGTTATCAGAATAACAAATAGCTGCTCTTTCCAGGGGCTTTTAAGCACTAATTCCACAAAGAAGGGTGAAATGAGTTTCCCAAGGAGAAAGCTGCATAAAGTCAAAGCTACAGTTCTAGGCAAAACAATACACTGAAGTGCTGCTTTGTGCACTGTAATCTTCTCTTTCAGCATAGGCATCTGAATTAAACCTAGAAATATTTCAACATACTTCTTATACATTTCATACAACTTCTCTGAAGTCAGTGAATTGATATTTGCATTTGCTGCATATTTTTTGCAGAACTCTTTGTGACCTACACACTATCTAGTACCAAAAATGTGGTTATATTGCCTTCTGAACAATGAGAAGAAAATATCATTGTTACACACATGATATTATAACCATGTTGGATGTATATTTATAACCTAATTTTTGCTCTTCTGTTGCACTTTTCTGCTATTTCTTCTTTCCTTCTAGCATTTATTGGTAAATTCCAATTATACAAGAGATACATATCTATCCTGATAATCAGGACGCTTTTTCATGCATTTTTCTCTGTATATGTGAATGTGTTCTTGTTCCTCATACCTGAGAAAGTGTGAAAAGCTACAAAATGACCTTTCTTAATTCATTTAAAGGGAAAAAAAAAAGGGGGAAAGAAAAAATCAAATATAAGTGATAGACAAAATTCACACCATAGCAAAAGGAAGGAAAATCATGCCAGCAGTGATATTTTTAAACTTTTGATTTTTCAGCTTTTGTGAAATGGGAAAATATGTCTAAGACCAAGAACTGCAAATGAGATTCAGTGGGCTTGTATGATTTCAGGAGTAAGAAAACTGAATTAGACTATGCCAGTTATGCCAAATAATAGCAAGAGATGGTTTGCTCACTGGTTTTCTCTCTGGATCCAGATCAAATTTAAACAGCTTTACAACTGCACCACCTGAAATAGTATCTGAAAATACAGAATAGTCTTTATTTCCTACAGGTTGTCTTGAAGGTAGCGCAAACTTGAATTACTTCTTATCAGTCTGTGCATGAGAACATCTGGAAAGTGGAGACAGTTTCCTCAAGGGAGAGACATCTGCAGCTCCTTTAATCTTTAGAGATTGAGACTGTGATGTTTCAATGAAGTTTCACTGTAATATTTTCACCAATTAATACACTGTAAAATGTTGCTGTGATCCAAAATTAGCTTAGCAGCTTCAGTAACTAGAAAGTTAGGTACTGACTGCTTTTTAGTGAGTTACACAGCTCACCTGTGAACCAGTCCTCAGACGTGTAGATCAGTTAACTGCACCAGTATAAACTCCTTTGCTCCTATATATTAGTACGGATCTTAAAGGTTCAGTGGCATTGCTTCAATTACCAGGAGAACAAGAATGGGTTGGTTTTTTTACTTCTTAGGCATTCCCCAGAGGCCATAGGAGAGGTTGCTTCTCAGATTAAAACATATAAATAAAGGAGTTTCTCAGTCAGTTGGCTGAGTGAACCCATTGATCTTGAGTTTCCAGCCAGACAGAAACTTAAGAGTCTAATGCTGTGTTATTCCTTCAGAGTACAGAAGTTGAACTTCAACCACAAAAATCAAAAGATTGGAACTGACTGACTCATTGTGTATTTATACTTGACTGTTATCTCTGCTACCAAGATTTTGACCAGCCTTAAAGACAGAAAAATACCCCTAGAGTTTAGCTGATTAAATTAAATGTGTGAATCTGGTTTTATGCTGGAGAAAGTGATTTTTTTCTTTCATTATTTATCAGTCCATTTTAAGTGAAGTTTTCCAAGAGTGTTACATCAGCTGGTGTACTCTGTGCAGGTCGAGCTAAGAGTTCAAAACAAGGCAATGCTGAATCCTCACTGATGGTTGCAAAGCAGGATCTGCAAATTCAGGTTACTGTACTAAGGCTCAGCAGCAGCCTGCTCATTTAGCATCTAGTTTCTAAGAATGGTCAGTGCTGGAGATTGCAGAAAAGCTGCTTGTGGCTTCAACTTCTCCTTTTGCCCAGGCAGAGATATCACTGCTGAGAGTGAGCAAGCTACCTGTACAGGTTTGACAAGATCTTTGAATAGCCCTTGACACAGAAGAATATTCTTGAGGATCTACAGAAAATATGGGGCTGGGGAAGTTGGTGGACACATTACAACTCAAGATCAATTGTTAGACTTTGCAAAGTTCCATAGTAACCATAGGTAAAAAGTGGACAGTAAGCGATACTCAGTGATGTACATGAAATCAGCCAGTTTCTGACAATGCCACAACCTGCTGAGAAATATGTCTAGGAATATTTTCATACTGCTTTAAGAAGCTGCAAATAGTGAAGCATTTAAAGCTATGAAGAGCTATAGAAAGTACCTTTCTCTTGCAAAACCATGCCATATCAAAGTATAAAGCAATCAGATCGTTTCAATGTAGTAACAGTCTCCTACTATGTATAAGGTTTTGAAAAATGACATAATGAAGATAAAACCCAAAGTGTGAATAGTAATAGAAATATAGGTATTTAGTTGTGGTTTAAAACTAGCTATCTTGTTGAACAATTACTACTTCTTGACCTTCACAAGACACTCACTGCCATCTAAACACAATTTTTGCTTGTACTGCATTTTGCTTCTTTCAATTTTGCTTCTTTTGAAACAATGAAGCTTTCTTACTAAAATCTTTGGCTTAACAGGAACGTATTCTTGCCAGACAGAGGAATATACAGGACAGGCTGAAGTACAAATATTTATTTTTTTACTTATTTTTAAATATTCACTCATAGTAGTTGATTTTCTCTGAGACAGATTAATTCTACATCTTTAAAAAAGAATCTTCTCTTAAGACCCATGTACCTCAAATTTGTTTGTATGAGGGACATAGAATAGAACAAAAATTATGTAGCTTTGCTGCAATTTATGACTTGAATGAGACAAAAAAAAAAAAAAGAAAGATAATGTGGTTGTGGGTAAGAATAGATTACTGGGGTTTGATAAATTTTGGAAGTAAAGTCTGACTGATTTTCATAATTTTCTTTTGTCTCAGTATACACCCAGAGAATTTGAGAGAGTTCACCTTTCCCTTGAAAGAAGAGCCAAGGGATGGATTGGCAGAGATGTTGCAGCATTGACACAGTTGGTGAAATATAACAGTGGTGCCACCTTGGGCAGTTTGCACTCTATTGTTCTACACTACAGTCTTCAGCCTGCAAAATGTGTATGCAGATCTCATGCCAAGATCCCATGCCATTTTAGAAATCACTTGCATCAGCATCAGATTTGCACTATGCAGAGTGTGCAGAAAAATGCTTCCAAATTTGCCTGGCATGTTGGTGTCCCTGACATATATTCTAAAGAACTAGAATTACAGAATCACAGACTATGCTGAGTGGGAAAGGACCCATCAGGATCAGCAAGTCCAACTCCTGGCCCTGCACAGGACACCCCAAAAATCAAATCACCCCCAAAATCAAATGTACCATGGGCCTGAGAGCATTGTCCAAACACTTGAACTCTGCCAGGCAGGTGCTGTAAGCTCTTCCCTGGGAAGCCTGTTCCAGTACCCAACCACCCTCTGGGTGAAAAACTCTTCATGATATCCAACATGAACTTCCCAACTCAGCTTCATGGCATTTCCTTGAGAACTGCCACTGGTCACTGGTGTGAAGAGATCAGTGTCTGCCCCTCCTCTTTCCCTCATGAGGAAGTTGCAATGAGGTCTTCCCTCAGTCTCCAAGCTGAAGGGACCAAGTGACCTCAGTCACTCCTCATATGGCTTCTGCTCCAGTCCTTTCATCCTCACAGTCCTTCTTGGACACTGTCTAAGAGTTTAATATCTTTCTTATATTGTGGTATCCAAAACTGCACACAGGACTCAAGATGAGGCCACATCAGTGCAGAGCAGAACAGGACCAATCCCTCCCTGGATTGCCTGGTGATGCTGTGCCTGATGCATCCTGGAACCCAGCTGGCCCTCTAGTAGGGAGACATTTTCTCTAGAAATTAGTTTTGATCCATGGCATTGCTTCAGAGATATTTTTGTTGCATGTATTTTTAGTCTTGGCTTTGAGCCAGACCCTTAGATATATTGGCTCTTCTATTGCTTTACACTATCTCTACAGATCTCACAGGAAGAAAGAGACAGTGATTGAAGATAAACCTCTGCTGTAACACTGATATTTTACTTTGTCTTTGAGGGATTTGAGTGGAGTGCCAAATCACACTACAGATACACTTTAAAACAATGAAAAATGTTTAAATCAATCTGAAATGAAGGTGTTGCTTTTCTTTGACTCATGATCTTTTGGGGATCTGAGTCCCAAAGACAATGAAGGGAAGGAATTGTTCTGACCTTGGCAAGGTTAATCATACGTGTTTGTCCTCCACCACCATCAAATTTCTATCTACACACATTTGTAGAATCTAAATTTCATTTCTTATTATCCACCTGAGAAGGAAAGAATATAGCAAAAGTAGTAGTTGATCTGTTGCTGCATGGCAACATGCCCATTCCTGGAAAGGTATATTTGAAGCACAATGTTGACTCTACTCCAAATTCTTTTTCTACAACAACATTATTTGGTGCTGTATAACATTACTCCTGTCTCTTTTTTTAACTAAATAAAGTATAAAATAAATAGGGTAAAATTGGGAATACAATTCAACCATAATGCTTTGTCTTGCAAAAGCAGTTATTTGATTCATGATTAGTTGCCTAAAATTTAATTTAAACATATAGATACATACTAAAATTACAAAAGTTCTCTGAGTTAGAGAAATGCTTCCATTTCCCTAAAGTCTATTTCTTTAACTGTACATATGACTCCAGGAACTTTACAACAAATAATTTTAAAAGCCTATTGCTCCTTTTCTAGTAAGTATAATCAACATGTTGCTGTTACTGACCTGATTATACTGCAGAGCCTGCTTTTATAAAGGGAATATTTGGGCTATTTATGTTTTCCTCTGTAGTCAACATCATTATCTGAAGGACTGACTGAATTTACTGTCGTAGTTTACAGACATACTGATAATTCAGATCTGCAAGAGTAAAAGCTATTGTTATAAAACCAAGTAAGGTCTTCTATGAAGTAAAGTTATTTTGTTCCCCAGGAACATTAAAAGGTAAATTTTTTTTTACCAGTCTGAAAGATACATTTAAAGCCAGTCTTCCAGGTGTATAAAACTGCATAAACCAAACAGAATAATCATAGCCAGACAACTTCTTTTACAACTAATATTAGCTAATGCTCTCCAGTGCAGCTGGTTATATCAACGGACATTTCTTAGAACCCACTATATTCTATTATATTACAGAAAATTACATTATCAGTTTCATCCAATAGGCTCCAAGGCATCAGCAGTAAGAGAGTTTCAAGTGCTATTTATTAAGATGTGGATGTCCTTGGTAGAAACACTGTCTCTATACAAAAAAGACAATGGAATCCATAATAAAAGTCAGATGCCAAACCTACATGGCAGAAGGTATTAGAAAACATGAGTGTAAGCTCTTCTGCTAGTGCACACAAAATTGCACTATCAATTTTTGTCTTTCTATTGTGGTGGTTACAGACCCTTAGAAATATTGGAGGGAGGCACTTCTGAAAGTTGTCTGGTACATCATCGTGCTCCAAGCAAGGCTATTCTCACAACTACATGAGATGAGCTACAGCCACAGCTGAGTCTTCAAAGCAACCAGGAACATGTGTTTATACATGTTCCTCAATATCCCATTTCAGCAAAAAACACTAGACTGTTATCTGACTTGAAAGCTTGTCATTTATCCAGCCTGGACTCCACTGAGTTTACAGTGAGAATGATGCAATTCTCCACCTCCTCCGCGCCTGTCTCAAAGAAGGATGAAGTGTTGGCTTTTTTCCAGTCAGCAGGAATCTCCTCTGATCAATATGAGTTTTCTTAGATTAGTTTCACCATCATTTCAGCAAACTTCTTCAGCATAACTCCAGATGTATCCCATTCAGTCCCACAGATCTGAAGACACTCAGCTGCTCTAAACAGTACCCTGAAGCTTTGGCTCCTCAAAAGTCTCCTTCTCCCTTTCCAAACCACATTGATAGAAGCAGTGGTCCCAGAAAAGGGCTTTGTCAGTAAGAACTGACACAAAAGAACACCTGGAATATTTCAGCTTCCTGATTTGCTCAGTGCTATGGTGCCCTCCAGATGTATGAAAGTCCCCCATGAGGACAAGAAATAGCTTATTAAGGCCCATACACCTCCTTCTCTGCCCAGGCAATCTGTTACTGACCTCAACCATACCACATCAAAATATGTCTTGTCTCATTTTGGACTCTTGTTTCTTCCTATAGTTTTTCAACACTCAAAGATCTCAACAGAAGTTACAATTATTCCTCCCTTTTCTGCCCTCATGTCTATGCTGAATGGCCTGTTTCATCCATGCCAATGCTCCTTTTTCATGCTCCTTCTTCCACTTGCACTCATCTCTTTGTAGCACTGATCCTAATTGTAAAAGCTCAGATAACTGACCCAGGACGTTTCCCCAACAGGACTTGTTTCTCCTCTGCTGCCAGGGCAACGGATTATATTTAAGATTAAATAGTCGCAGGTTGAAATGGAGCCCTCCTCCCACTGCCAGAAATCACAGACTTACACCCTGCTGGATGGGTGTCCCCTTGCTGCTCCACCATGGTCTTTCAATCCTCAGGGTGTTTCCTGTTCAAGCACATTCTCTTGAAGGCTCTATCAATGCCTCATCTGTCATTCTTCACAGAAGGGCTGCTCATTTCTTGGCTAGATTGTTTTGCCTGTTTTAATTAACAGAAGGAAAGCATGAAGTGACAGAATTCTTTTTATGTTCTTATTTTATTTTTCAGTCTGGGCTCCAGCCCCTAGGAACACGTACGTGCAATGTGAATAGAACACCTGGCTTGTGCAGATGGGAAGTCAGACTAGCTGACTTACCTGTGAACCTAAAATCTGTGGTCTACAGTAATTTCTCCTTCTCTTTAATAATTTGTGAAACAGAATGCTCTTCCAGCTGTGAAGGACACGGAAGAAGGTGATGTGTAGAAAGAAATGCAGTTGAAATTCTGCAGCCTAAGTAGAACCTCGCAGAGAAAGAGAGAGCATCAATTGTGTAGAACCTGCTTTTTGGAGCTGAAATGCCACCCAGCTGTGCCTGCAGAGAGAGGGAAAGCTAATGAGCTGATATCCTACTGTGGGAGTCTGTGCTGGGCATCTCTGAAATCTAGCACAGTAGAAGAGATTTTTTTCTTTGTTTTGGGGTGGATCACACTTCACAGTCCATGTTTCTAATTTTTAATGTGTTCTGGCGGAGAAACTAAACTGTGTGTATTTGCCACTGTGAAATACCTTTTCAGCTCTAGCAGAAGTACATCTTGTGACAAACTGATGCTTCTTCCTCAAAGGCAGCAAAACAGACGTATTTTAGGAACAGAGGCACCCTCAAGTGATCACTTAAGTGTTCCAAGGCAACCTCAGAATGCTTCAGGGTAGTTCCCTCTGGAATAAACTCCTCATGGAGACAATCCACCTAAGTCTTACCTGCCAGTGGCTGGTTCATGCTTTGAAATGTAATTTCTCTGCTGCAATTCTCATTCTTTTGGTGAGTTCAAGCTAAGATCTACATTAATATAAGTTATTGGAATTAACAATTATTACACAATAACTTAAATTAATGAAGTGAAGTAACTGCAGTCCATTATTTTCTCCTATGAAGACAAAATACCTCAAGCATTTTGATTTTTTTTCTGGGACAAAATAAAGATCAGTAGCATATGCCCATTCACAGGGATATCTTCTTCCTGTCTATTTTAAATGTTGGAGGTACTCATGACACTGAAAACATCAGGAATAAATCATGTTAGTTTCCTTCTTGGACAGTATGACAGGTTGACAGGCACTCTTGAATTTTATGGCATTTCAGCTGTGATTCAAACAGCAGGTCAGTAAAATTTACTGCTGCTCTTTAATACATGTATATAGACCCAAAAGCAGGGAATGCAACCAGACCATCCCCATCAAATATAGACTGACCTGAAATCACTAGAATCAAGATGTATGTTGATTTACATCAGTTGAAGTTACAGATCATAATATTTAGATGGTATGTAAGCAAAAGGCTTAGGTTTTTGCGTATCCTAACATGAAACAGTCTGCTTTACCAAGAAACAAAGGTCATAAAGCATTCTTTTCAAGCGACACTGACTCCCACATTTAACTAAAGTGACACAGTGATACAGGTTTCCTGCATAGTACATTTTAAAGGAAAAAAACTCTCTATTATAATTCTTTTTCTAAATCCTCCACAATCTTAACTGTGGCTGAGAGATTTAAAATAGGCTTATATCAGGTTTTACCTAGCAAGACTTCCAATTAGTTTTTAAGGCAATATTCATATTTCTACTACACCAGGAGAAGCAGCAAAATTTATGGATCATTAAGCAGTAAAGCTGAGAGAAAAGTAGCTGCAGTTACTTTAGACAAGACATGAATGCACCTATTTTTCTCATATTTTTATGTTCTGGGTTTATACTATATGTCACTGCCTCTGTAATTCTGAAAACTGCTATTTTTTTATAATTTTCTCTTTTTCCAGTGCTAAATCTCTAACATGGCTTGAAGAGAAGGATTGTTACAGGAGAGATAACAAATAAATGACTATTGCATTTCCTATGTTCTCTTATCTTGGGACTTACTTGAGGACCTCTGAAAGCCACTATTACTTTTTAAAGAAAAGTAGAATAACACATGCTCTGAAAATGGTTTTATGTCTATTAACATAAAGTAATCTCATTTTCTTCAGCGTAATATGAAAATAGAAATCTTAACATCAGTTTTGACAGAAAATATTACACTAGCTTGCTTTATTTGAAGTAGATTAGGAACACTGATTAATCATGAAAAGATTAATAATTATACATTATTCTGCTTAATATATAAATATGAATTATATATATTCTACATGAAATGCCCTTGTGCTCCTGTGCCCCACACCAATGGCCCACAACCCCAAAACACACTTCTCCTGGGCCCAACTCTAAGGTCAACACCATTATCCTGAGCAGTCACTTTGGCATCAAGGATGTCAGGCTGAATATGTATATATATGCTTGCATATGTATACAAGAATTTTGAAAAACTAAGGTCCTGCTTAGTAATCCCTCCAAGTCGAAGTTTTCACATCTTGCACTTAGTAAGAAACTATTTAAGACTTTCTGATAAGGTTCATGAACATTCACAAACCTTCATGAGTAAATCAGAGCAAAATTGATTTACTAAAAAAAATTAGGTATCAAATGCTGGTTTAACCTTTCCAAATTTTGCTCCTTTTTTGGTCTTTAGAACATCAAAATAATTTAACTTCTTTTTCCAGTCTCACATTTAAAACAATCATATATAAGCATCTTTCTCTCTTTCTCTGTGGTATTGTTTTGACAGCAAACCTGATCCCTTTAGTGTCAATATTGCTACCTTTGTCTTTTATCTCAGCAAAAGTTGTCACCAAATTTGTAAAGGAATTTCATTTCCAACTCATGGATCATGGCATGAATAATATGAAACACAGCAGACATAAGGCTGACAATTGAAACCTCTGATAATTATTCCAATTACTGAAGAAAGTGAACAAAAACCCCCCATCACTTCACTATGATTAGCTATAATTTTGTTGAAATTATATGCATTACAATGACACTTTCAATACAGTGTATGCTTGTCTATTTCAGAAGAATTTATTCCCTGAGTTTGGTCCCGTAATTTACCAGGACTGCACACATTTCTACAAGAAAGACCTAAGAGTTTAATTTTAAAACATGCTTTGTATGCGAATACTGAGTGTATTACCATTTCCATAAAGTGCTTTACTAAATATTAATAAGAAGATCAGATGGCTTCCAGGCAAGACTCAATGTGATACTACTGGAGAAAGTCTACGAGTGATTTTACTTATCTACAAGTAGTTTTACTCAGAGAATAGTAATCTTTCTAGAAAATGCCCTAAAAGGGAGAGAATTAAGCCAGGCTACAGCACACTCTTCAGTTTACCTATACTTCCTGCCCTGCAGGAAACAGTAAAATATACAGGAAATCCAAGACCCATCTCTCTTGCCAGCATGAGCAGGAAAGAGTTAGTGAAGTCAGATACTACAGGCCAAAATACACCTTTTTAAAATGCAGTCTGGTGAAGAGGAGAATGGTTCTTTCTGCTTGCTTATTCCCTTGCAAATTACAGCCATTGTCTGAAATCCTCATCCTGCTGCCATCCTTTGAGCTCTCTCCTTCCAGTTTGTCATGACTCAGAGAAAAAGTTGTTTTTCTCAGTTACCCCCTTTAGCCTCTCAGAGCATGGAGCAATAAAGAGCCATTTATTTGGAAGCATGATCAGCATGCCAGAAAAAGGTGTCCAGCTGCATCTGGAGGCATTACCTGACACAGTAACCCTCATGGAGTCTTATTTTCGGCAATGCTTCAGGGAGGGTGCAAATGAAACTTAGCTACAACCTACACTGTTCAGTCAAACACCCACAAATGGGCTTCTGGTTCATTTTAGGAGTTTTTAACATACTGTTTGACGTGGTGAAT
Organism: Pycnonotus jocosus; assembly: GCA_013400435.1. NCBI lineage: Eukaryota > Metazoa > Chordata > Aves > Passeriformes > Pycnonotidae > Pycnonotus > Pycnonotus jocosus. The sequence goes on from VWYP01026625.1 coordinate 15,945, forward strand.
GGCCTAAAATATCAAACATAAGTTCTGTTCTGTGGATTAGCTGTTGTGTCTGGCTGGCTGCTCAGTCTTCACAAGTCACATAATCAATCATACAACCTCATTTCCATGGCCTGGAGGGGTCTTTTGAGGTTTCTGAATCTCTCTTTTTGCTCATAAATTACAGAGGTAAGAGGAAGGACCAGGTTTACAGAAGAGAACTGTACTGACTGTCTGTGTATGACTCCACTCACAATGATACTTGTTACTTTCACTGAACTGTCCCTTAAGAAAGTTTAAAATGTCAGAGCTCCCTATGAAGCACATGCACATGCTTCACTCATGCATTCTTCTGGATTTTTTATATCCTATTTTCCCTGCAATGGAGTAGATTGCGTTGAGAATGAGATACAGGAGAAATAAGTATGCCTTCACTATGAATTGATCTGTGCTGATCACCAATGAAGACATCCATCTGTTCTACTTTTTTTCTCACTTGTTACCTTCCTTATCACGAGACACGTTTTGGGACAGTAAAAATCCACTTCTAGATGCATTTGACTCCATTTCTGCTTCTTATACTTTTGCATCCCAATGAGTTTTGGAAAACAGTAGCAATCATTATTTAGTTTCCTATTACACTTTAGTTAATTCTTTCTTCATTTCACTTTCAAATATTTTTAACCAGCACTGAGGTAATTCAGTCAAATGAACTAAACATACATAAATGTCCAAAACAAGACAATAACAGCCTATAACCAATGGCTTTTAATTTCCTACAATAACAAGTCTGAGGTTTTTTCCTTCTTTCCTGAAATTGGACTGAAAACCTTCTATGAGAATAACTAAAAAATTATATTTGATTAAGCTACATTTTGACATCTATTTTTCTCATTAGTGGATGTCCATAAAATCACTGCTGCATGTGTAAGGAGTAAGCTTTCCTTCACAAGTTGAAAGAAATAAGGTGCTACACTTCAACCTGGGGTTTTTTTGCCTTGAGACAAAATTAGACTATCTAAGTCTTGGTAAATTTGTGAAAGTATTGAGGTAGTTTCCTTTTTGACTTTCCAGCAGATCCCAAAGAAAACATTTCAAAACTGGTAAACATGGAGCAGCATTTGGAGGAAGGACAATATTTCTGCCTAATCACAGTAATTCTGAACTGATATTTTAGTAGTCATTGACAGTCTCTACAGTTTCCATTTCAGGCTTTTAAGAAAGTAATGTAGAGGCAGAAAGAAAAAGAGATTTCAGGGGCAAGTACGTCCCAGTCAGCACATACAAAAGCAAAACCATGTATGTTTACTTTAAACATACCGTGGTTAATTTCCCACCTAATTTTTCACAGAAGACCTGCTCTTCTTGAGGACACAGACCAAGGCCCTTGACATTCAGGAGCTCTACAATTTTAGTAGATGGAGTTAAAACTCAGGTTGTCTTGAGTGCAGAGGACAGACAACAAATTCAGCAAAGCACCAGCTGGAGGCTCTTGGCCCATTTTTTCCCACAGCCCACAAAAATGGTATTAATTACTCAGCTAAAAGGTGTGAGGATTTCACCACAGTGCTCTGAAACTTCTGCTGAACCACAGTCCTGGTAAG
>VWYP01026625.1:17811-31780 GCA_013400435.1 Pycnonotus jocosus
AACTGGAAATCAAAGACAATTAAAAAGAATGAACAGAGATTTGGGTTTGTTGGATTTTCAGGGGTTTATTTTTATTTGATGTAAACTCTTCCCAACTTTTAATAACACCAACTTTCTTCTTGGTTGATATGTGCGTGGTTTTTTGCAATTAGTATTTTGCAATTAGTATCCCTACAGATACAGGTAAAAACCTATTCAGTCATAGCATTATATATTTTCTTTCAAGCTGGCAAAGATTATGTAATGACTTTCATTGGCTTTAAAACTGTAATGATAAGTAAGGAGTTAAGGATAAGTAAGTTTGGAGAGTAACCTTTCATCTTAAGCTGCAGTTCAAGGAATCATTCCACATCGGTAGATAGAATCAATTTTTTTTTTTTTTTTAAATATGCAGTTTCTGCCTTTGTCTACAACTGTTGCCGCACCCTTCCTCAGACTTCTCCATGAAGAGAAGTCTGGGGGCACAGGGCAGCTTTTTTACAGTTCAGGCAAGCCCTTACACTTTTCAGGTCACTTATCTGCCCTTGAAAAAAACCCCATGTGTTTTATCAGTTGCAATCTCTGTTTCTCATCATCACAGTGTTTCTCCTACTGTAAGATGTTAGAGGATATAAGTAAATAATAATAAAATATACTATACACTACTGAAGTCCAATAAGCCCCTTGGATTTCACAGGTATTTAATCTGCAGACTGCAGAGAGCAGTCTGCAAATAAATGATTTATTCATGAAGCCCAGTGTATTGGCTGCCAACATGCAGGCATTGTAAAATACAAATATTGAAATGACACAGAAATGGTGATGTAGAAAAGAGAGTACTTAACTGCAGACAAACCCAAGACAATACTCTGATAGTTTTAAAGGTATTTGAAGTATTTTATACCACCATAAAAATCTCTGCAGAGTACAAGGTATTTCTTTGGCTACAGTGAACCATGAATAATATTGCAGAAATACCTAATTTCGTTTAATAGCATTGGGTTGTGTATTTCACACAGGAGATAGCCTGTCTGCCTAAAAAATCTGATTCACAACAGTGAAACTGGTCAAATAATCTATTGTGAATAAAACATGTTGTAAATTTGACCATTTCTCAAAGAATAATTGCCCATTAATAACTTCTTGCATTATTCAGCCAACTACAGTCCACAGTATATTTAATTCTGAGGAAGATACTGAATTATGTGAGAAACTTCTGAGTGGATACTTACACAGCTTCACTTAAACTTTGTACTCACTTACAGATGTTGTGGTGACTGAATACTGAATTGTGTCACATATGGCACACACATAACATAAAGAAAATTCCATAAATTTGACCACACTATTAAGAGTAACATTTAGGAAATAATATTAGAAGTGAACAGAATCTTTTAGCCAAACTCTAAAATGAGAGCTCACAGCCCTCTGTCTGTAGCATTTTGTATTATGCAAACAATCCAGACAGTGGATGATGTGCCTTGCCCTTCGCTTTAAGCAGCATTTCAAGTTTCATCAATATTAGTCATGTAAACAAACAGAAATACTATGGGGGTAAAAAGCATTTTTGTTCCACATTCTAATGCAATCAAGAAAAGCTTTTTGAAGAAGACTCTGAGTGGCAGGGACTTCACCTCTGCTTTCCTTGAGAATAAACAAATCTTTATAGCATTCAGAGCAGCAATTCCCTGGTCTGACTGGACATTAAGGTTTGACACAGCTGCTAATTTTTTTCTCTACCCTGGTATGAAAAAGGGACCTGAACTTCAGCACTTTGTCAAAGCATAAAACCCACAGAAGAAAGCAAAACAAAACAAAACAGAAAATCTGTCCAGACTTCTCTTACAGCCAATACAGACAAATAGGTGCATCCTGGAGATGACTCTCCAAGATATTTACTAGGATACATTCTTATTTATAGAGATAACATTCCTCCTTCATATGAGCATGTCACTTTTCACCTTTGATGACAAATGTGTGCTATCATAATGTTTACAAATGCTACAAAGTATTTATTAAGACAACCTTTGTTCCCCTAAGTATGTTCGCACGGCACATGTTTATAGAACAGAAGAATTGTTGAAAACATTTCTTCCTCAATTTATGGACTTGCAGTTGACACTTTCTGTGGAATGTTGTCAATACAACAAAATGAAACAGGGACCATTAGGAAAGAGAAAATGAGAGGAATGGACAGATAGTGTCAAATTGTCTGAAATTTTAACTGAATACTGCCTAATTCTATTTGCCAAGTTCACTGATTCTGTGGGGTTGTCTGCTGCTTTGCACAACACCATGTCACACTGTGTGTACTAAAAAATTCTGTTCTGCACTAGATAAAACTACTTATATAGTCTGATATAATTGATAAAAGGAAACTAATGGAGTGTTGCATAATTGAATTTAGGGAATGTAGCTCTTGAATTAACAAGCATTCAAAGACATGCTGCAATTTCTCTGGGAAAATGTCACAGGGGTGCCTCCTTTATTCAATAATTTGGTGCAATCTAAACTTTGAAGATCTGCATCTATAATGTACTGAACATTTTCTGTGCTCATTAGAAAAAGCTGAAGGAGATTTGTATCTTCTGAAGGAATACAGTCATGCCATGATTCCCACAAAAAAGGTTAATAATGTATTTATTCATTTAGAACTATATGTATACTTAAGCTTAATGGAAGTATGTGCTTATGCAGATGTCTTTCTTCTGTTGTACTTTACAGATGGTCAAAAGTTTTTCTAATTTTCTCTGAAACTTGCCTTTTAGTTTCGCAATAATTTATAATAACTGTTTATAAGTTTGTTAAGGTTTAGGTTCTTACATTTATTTTAAATTCTTTTCCCTATACAACAAGAGAACAAAAATTTTTTGCTTGGAGTTTGGATTTATATCTTTCTTTTTTTTTTCTTTTTTTTTTTCCACATAATGTTTTTCTGTACACAATAGAAGAAAAAGTTATTTTATGCTTTATTAGGCTGGGTGACATATTCTTCCAAGATCCAGTGGTCAGCAGTATTTTCAGAAAATTGTGTGCCACACTTGACTGCAGTTTATAAGAAATCATAAAACAAGGAACTATATAGTACCACAGGTCTAGCTATTAATACACTGGCAGACTTTTTTTTCTGTACACATCAGTCTTAAACAAGCCTTGATTGTACATATTATACAATCATGAGGGTTTGCCAAATACCTTCTACAAATGACATACTGTTTGGTAAGCATCTATTTGTTTTGCATGTCCATGAAGGATCATCTAAGCCAGACTATATTACTTCTGTTTCCAAATTTGAGAAATGTTTTAACAGACAAAAAAACCCCAGTGCTCATTCTTGTTCTCTAGCATGTATGATGTTTTCAAATGGAGAATAGATTGTGCATTAAAAAATCCCTCCCTTTGGAAGACTGGCATTTCTATGCCCATTTCACATAGAACACCTCATGTCATCTTATTCAGTGCAGAATCCTGCCAGTAACAATAAATTAAGTTCAATGAGGTAGTAAATCTGACAGAATTTATTAATATCTCTTGTATTTCAAATAGTAACCTTCTGTTTGTCAAAGTTGCCATGTATAATGATTTGCTTTCTAAAAAGCAAACTAGAACTCTATATAGAGCTCTTTATTAAAACAATTGCCAGTTACAAATCTCCACAATATGTCTCTTAATGGCAAGGAACACTTCTGGTTTGAGTGTTTCAAGGCACACTGGGCAAAAAGCATTACCTTTACATATTACTATGCCATCAAATATAATATGCCTTATGGAAATGTTTAAAAAATACCAGAAAAAATCTTGTGGTATTTTGGAAATATTTTGGTTTGCTATTTTGAAGAATAGCCCATGTCTAATTTAAAGAAATTACACAACTGGTTCAGGCCAACTAACTGGCTGGTAGTTGGCAATGATGGAGAATAATTCCACTGTAGTTTTCACCATAAAACTGGCCCAAGACTGTAATGTCCCTAGCCTTCAATAAAATAATTTAATCTGTCATTTCAAAATGTCAGTGCTTGAGGTTTCTCGAACATTTTTGCCAAGGCTGTTTTCTCTTTAAGGATAGTGAAAGCATTATTTTGAAATACACTTTAAAAACAGGTTGTAAAATGTTTTCAAGTTCTGACCATATACAAAGAATTTGTAAATTGAGAGATTAATTTTCCCCTCAAGATGAGTGTGCTGCGTCATTGAGATTAAATACAGTTAAATTGTCACAGTTCTTAGCTTATTGCTTTGTTTCTCTATGTTATCACATCTATGGGTACTCTTTAAAGATGAGTTAACACAAAGGGTCAGTAAGAAATTTGAGGCCACTGAAATCCATTTTTAAAGATCAGCTCTTACTATTTTCAATTTTATCACCAGATATTAATGATCCATAAAGAGATAAAGAAACGGACAACTCAAATCACACAAATGCACGTGAACAGTCTGCACCTAGCAAGGACAAAGCAAGTTCTTCTTTGTGAGGAATACAAAAGTGATGCCCAGATGAAATTCTTGAAAGACATCAAAACGTCTGTCTCAGGAAAGTCCAAGTGCAAACTGTCAAATGGTGAGGCACTTGGAAGTGGTAGCCCAGAGAAGCTGTGGCTGTCCCATCCCTGAAAGTGTTTAAGGCCAGGCTTCGAGCAACCCGGTCTAGTGAAAGCTGTTGCTGTCCATTGCAGCAGATTTGGAACCAAATGATCTTTAAAGCTCCTTTCCAACCCAAACTGTTCTGTGATTCTGTGATTTTATGAGATCTCCAAGCTGAAGACATGCCCAGTGGCTAGCAGACAGTGGCTAGCTGACTCCACAGCATGCAGATCTATTTTTCTGTAGATATTTCTTGTCTTGTAGAAGCTGTTATCAGTTGTTGCCTCTGAACAAGGTTGAAAGGGAGAGAGACCTTCCCTGCCAGGAGCAGCCCATATCTGGAGACACTAGCTCAAATCCACAGCCATACACTGGGTGAGCTTCTGTCCCACAGGGTCTGTGCAGCCTCATCAGTGGCCAACCTCATGCACACTGTGCAGCCCAGTGTGAGGAACTGTGCAGAGAACATAGCATGAGAGCTAGAAATATAATTTCCTTTCTTTATAAAGCTTCTCCTAACCACACTAATTCCCATGACATAAGCAACTCTAAGGAGAAGACTGGGAATCTGTTTCTCACCTTTTATACATCTGCTCTGCAATCTCCTTGGTTGAAAAGCACACCACAGAGCAGAAGATGGGATGCTTTTGGTAAGATTTAATTCATGGCCTTCACATAGGTACCAAGCATGGAAAGTCCTGCACAGCTGTTCATGTTGCATGGGATGGCATGAGAGGGGATATTGTTTTCAGTAAATAAACAGTTTTCATGAAACTTTGAGTGAAAATGATAACATAATAACTGCTCTATTAAACCAACAATAGTCTTGTTTCAGTATTTTATACTACAGATACTGAAGCATTTAGCTGGAGACATGACAATTAAAATCTTGTTGGATGGAGACCCTAAAAGAATTATCTGTGAAAGAATGCACTAGTTTTCTTTGTGAAAATCATACTGAAGTTTGCTTTTGAGTACTTATAAGCCTTTCTTTTCAACAGAACTTCATTTTAGTAATTTGTGTCAAAAGTATCTATCAGTTGTTTAATTCTTCTGTTTAATTTAAATTTTTGAAACTGTTGTTCAAACACACACTCATGTTATTTATAACAGAATATAAAAAAATAAATGTATGGAATACAAGCTAGTGAGACAAACATTTTTCCCCAGGATGACCTCTTTAAAAAGAAACACTGATACTTCAGCATTCTTCTTTCACTCAGCAGTAGCTAAAGCTTTCTGGAGAAATCTTATTTTGTTGAAAAGTAGCAGGCATAATGCCTCAGGCCTAGATTCTAGTCTGGTTTATTCACAAAAATATTTCATCTATGTTTACTTGAGAAACAGAGTAAAACAGACATATGTGGGGCAAAATCCTGGACAAATAGAAGTCAATGTTGCCTCATTAATTAGTGGCATTTATGAGCCTACAAGGTTTTGGTAAAAGTGTGAAACTTTTATTAATTATTAAGTATCTATATTCTGATTTATAATAAATAGACACTAGTCATTATCACATAGTTTACAATATGCCTAGTTAATATCAGTTTGTCAATGCTTTTAAAAATTTAACAGCAAATTTCAGTAAAAATATGTGGGAAATTAAGAGAATGCAAGATGATCCTTTTGCTTTAGAGGCATATTGGCTGTTTACAGTTGATATAGCTGAGAAGTTATTCAGTGGTTCATAGGCTTCTAAAGGAAACTGTGAGTTAATAAAATTGCTTCTACCACAGTAAATTATGTACTGGATATTTTCTCCCTTCATGAAAGGATATTTGTCCAAATGAAAAATCCTCCTTGAAGAATTCAAGACGATAAAGTAGAAAACGTACCTAAAGTTAGAGTTGAATCCCAACGAATGCCTTACCGAAATCTGCGTGCCAAAAGAGTTCTTGTAATTAGGTAATTTTACAAGTCTTGTCTTCTACTCTTATCACATATCCTAAAACAGAGCAGGACATTCAATCTGATGCCTTCCCAGTTTGTGAAACCATACAGAACCAGCTAATGAACATGTTCTCTGTGTCCTTAGGACTGAGGCTTCTGTCTCTGGCACACGACAGCACAAAAAAGGGGCTGATGCTCAGCCAGGGTCTGGCCTTGATTCTGAGTCAGGATTGGGCCAGTATGTTCCCTTGCATATAGGCCATCCAAACTACTACATGGTAATGTAATATTGGGAGGTTTGCCATCTATTATTGTCACAAGAGCCAGGGAGACTTCTGGCTTCACAAGTACTTGGTGTACTTGTGACAGAGCTCTTACTGGACACGCTGATGAGCTGCACAGAAATTGGACTCATGCCTGGCACACTGTTTCCTGGCCCATTGCTGCTGGGATCAGCTTTTTCTGACTGTTCTGACTGTAAATACAAGCTTCTTATCTAAATCAATGAAAGAGACTTCACCAGAGATAAAATATGGGAGAGGAAAATCTACAATTTCTTCCAGACAGTCTGAAAAATCCCATTATTTTTCTGGTTTTTCTACATAATTCTGTTTCCTTTATAAAGGCAAATGTTGTTCTGACTTTTTTGAGTACTCTTGAAACAAAAAGTCAATTCTTGGCAAAACAAGTCCTTAAACAGCAAAGATTAAATCAAGCTTCAGAAGAAGAGGACACAAACAGAAGTGCCCCAAAGTGGATATGAAGGTTTGGGTTTTTTTTACCAAGGAGTAAATGAAGTTAAAATTCTGAAGAGGTCAGCTAAGGCCGAGAGCAGGCATGCCCAGAGGGCTGAATTTGGCCTGCAAGAATACTGCGCACAGAGCAGGATTAGAAGCAAAGGCTGCATGAAGCTTTTGCAAACTGAGCTCATGAAAAAAATATAAACACAGACCCTGTCAGTGATTGGGAGGTTTGCCATTTATTCCAAAAGCTGATTACACTTCACTATCTTTTATCAATTGATGTGGCATACTTCTCAGCCATGAATGCCTGGCTAGCTAGGAGTGAAGCCTGATAACACAAAAACACCATTCTCCTATGCACCAAATTGACAGGATGTAGAGGATCTTTGAAAGCTATAAAATAGCATTAGTCAGAGATAATAAATAGGAATTTTCTTCAGTGTTCATTAATAACATGGGAATGAGAATAGTGCTAGCTTTTTCAGAGATGGAAACACAAATGAGAGGAAGCAAACTACCTTAAAATGCAACATCTCTTGCCAGATGCTATGGTATCAGAGGAAAACTCACTTCAGTGAATGTTTCATGAATTAATGGCAAATATTCTACACAGCTATTTAGATAATGCAAAACAAGAAGTAATGATTTAGCTGGTAAATTTTTTGGCAGACATTTTTTGTAGTTTATAGCAACAAATGAGAATAATGCATTTTCAATTTAAAAGAGCAAGAGGGTGTCATAAAACACAGGATCCTTAATGAAGCATTCAGAAGACTGGATATGAGTGAAGAACTCTAGTATAAAGTGCTAAAATTAAAAAAAAACAAAAACAAAACAAAACAAAACAAAACAAAAATAAACCAAAAACAAAACAAAAAAAAACCACAAAAAACAAAACCCAAAAATATTTTGAAAATTAATACTTTAAAACAAGCTCACAACCCCAACTTATTAAGGCTGTTCCTAATAGGATTTTCTGCCAACTGTTTCCTCCTTGTTTCCTGAGTAAATAATAAAAACAAAGAAACTATTATCTCAGAAGCAAATTTTAGAAAAAAACATTCATTTTATCCTACCAAAGTAAATTCAACTCTCAGTGAAAGTACCTTTCAGCAGAAAGATGCAATTTTGTACTTTCCCAGGAAAGCCATTCTTCTCCTAAAAGATGAAGGCAAAATGTATACCTGAAAGATGGCTCCTATGTCCAAAAGCTTAGATGCCATTTTATCAGCTAGATAAAAGGAATTATTCCTCATTTCAGATCCTTCCTCATTTACATGCTCAGAATAGCATGGTAACAAAACCTTGATCACTAAGAATATATCACACACCTTGCAAATCACTTTTTCAGTGTAAAATTATATTCACAGCTGTGACATCTAGTTGTACAAGAAAACTATATCACTGGTTACATTTGCTTTTTAGTGTAGAGCATAGCTTAAATGACTTTCTATTTGTAAATTATTTCTGTTAGAGAAAGCCCAATTATTATTTAGTCTATTTTGCTCATAGCCAATACTGTGTTACTACTCTGTTGATGCAAACCATTCCCAGGTCCTTTAAGTCCTGGCCTCAGAGCTAAAATTTCCTGTGGCAGGGTGTGAGAAGTGAGATTGAGAGGAGACTTAAAGCTTATGTGACACTGGTATGGGTACAACTTAGGTGGAAACTTACTGTTTAAAGTCTTAAAACTGAGACCAAGCTTTGGCAAATTCTCAAGAGCCAATCCTTAAATGGTTGTGACCATGTGCCTCCATCTCCACATCAAACACAAACAAGCATCTTCAAGGCATGTATTTAGATTTAGCCAAACACCTAGTCTGTCTTTGAGAGAGACCTGGATTTATCCTGCAGGTCCTTGGCTCTCTGGAGGTGCTTATCCCTCACCACCTTTACAAAAAAGGCCCCCCAGCACACATCTCACACTGGCCCAGGGACATGTGCCATGTAAAAGTTATGGGTAAAGCAAATACCACCACAGACAGAGGGGTACGATAGGCACATGTGGCAGTAGTTTGTCTGATTGAGTCACTCACTGCTCAGAATATTAAAAGACAAAAGAATACAAAACAAGACAAACTAAGAAAAACCCAAAAATCCTCTCAGGATCCATTAGCAAGAGAAGCTTGACATACACATAGCAAAAAAAAATCTTACAAAGGAAAGTGATGGGAAATGCTAGGTACTTATCTCAAATAGGTGACAAAATGTATTCAATTATTTTAATGATTTAGGTAAGATATTTCGGCCATCTCTACTACCATATAAATTCCATACACAAGAATGCAAATAACCAGGGACTATTGCATGGCTGTTACATTATCAGCACAGCTGGATGCAACATCAAAGTCCTCATAATGAGAGAAAGTGTTATTGTTATGCTATGATACAAGACTTGAATAAGAGTTTTAAAGTAGCATTCATTTTCTTGATTAAAGATTAACAAGGTGAAGTGTTTAATTGGTATTTTAACTGGATAGCAAGGAAATAAATTCTAAATTTTGGAGTTTAATGAATTCTGTGAATCATGAGAGCACAGTTGTTTATCTAATTTAAAATTAAGTAGTTAACTCAAATTGCATTTATTTAAGAACATTTTGGTTTTGACTTAGGGAAATGTGGGAACCTGATAAAAGTTTATTTTGATTCTTGAGCTTTATTTCTCTGTCAACTATTTTTCTTCTTCTTAGACTGGTATAAATCTGGTGTAACTAACTTTGAAGTTTAATGAACTTTCAAGTTTGGCTCAGTAAGTTAATGATGTTGATATAACATTACTTCATCCATGTACTGGTGTTCTCTTAACTCTAAAAGATCTCTTTATCCATCAACACAAGATCTTCTCTCAATGCAGCAAAAAATTTTTTCACAGAATTTCAAGTATTTCCTTCTCCATCCTATGACAGAAGTTCATCCCTTTCCACGGTCTCCTGTTCCACCTGTATCTTTTTTTGAACTAAGGGTTTTTTCCTTCTCTATAATTTCCTTTTAATTTAGTTGTTTAATTTGGCCTTGTATAAGAAAACCAAAAGACAAATCCTTATAAAACCTTGCCCACCTCTGAGCTGGATGCCTCACTTCTCCTGGCTTCACTGTTCAGATTCTGCTGATTTTGTCCTGTTCCATAGTTCAGATTAGTTCAGAAAGTGTCTAATAGGCTTGTTCATTGTCCTACGCTGTTTCTGTCAGCAAACTTTGCTCATTACATTGGGATGAGACACAAAAGAATTTCTGGCTACATGACTGGAAAATACAGTGCCAAACTGATTACTGATGAGCAGTTTTTATACCAGCAACATAATAATTTCCCTAATTTCAACAATAATTCATACTTTGGATGGATTTTTACTTTGTATGAATTATTCCAGATAATTGTCCATATTGTAATTCATGTTATCCAAGTAAGATTAGATGAACACAGCTGTGTTTTTCTGACTTAACAGTTTGTGACTATTTGAATCTGTGAAACATGCTAGTACTTTGTATTTGTCAAGAGGCTGTTTAAAGAAAGTTCTGTTGGTTGTTAATGTCACTGTTTAGAGAAGTTGCTTGACTTTCAAACTTTACTGCATAGTAAGACTGATTTGGAAGACGAAGCTATGCAACAAATGTCACAGCACCTGGGAATGGATAAAATCAAGTGTTGGCTTCAAGACCAGTGAAACAAAACTCACAGGCAAAAATAACAACATTCTGCTTTCAGCATCAGCATCTGCAGTAGCAGATATTGATCAAACAACATGTCTGAATAACGTGATCATGAAATGCTGTTGGATATGAATCAGATTCACTTTCCCAAATCTGTTCAAGGTAGATTCTACTTGGTGAGCTCAGAGCTCACTGTCAGTAATAAGTGAAGCAGAGGGCTACTTTGTTTGGAAGACATTAATCCACTTTCTGTACCCATACTACTTTTTTATGTTCAGAAATACCCAGCTCAACTCAGACCTTTTCCAGGCAAGTAAGGAAAGGAGAATCAAGGTATTTTCCTTGTTTAATATATGTCTCTCTTTCTGAAAGTTGTTCTGAAGTCTTCAGATTTGTAGAAGAAGTATCATCAGCTCCTCTTTGATATAAAAAAAACTATGAGAGGGCAAATGGAGCACAATTGTTGGACTTACTTTTTGATAATGCAGTAGTACCCGAACAAGTAAACCTCAGAAAAATCACCTATAACAACAGAGTGATGATGTACAGAGCAGTGGGAATTGTGCTGCCACGCATCAGAGCTGAAACCTCTTTGGCCCATCTGGGTTTTGAAACCATGCACCAGAGGGTAGCAGATGTCCTTCTACAAAGGGAAATGTGTTACTCCACATGATGTGTATGAGACATTTCTGTCACAAACAAAACTGTCATACTTATGCAGATTGCTATGCACAGGGGCCAACAGATATAGACAGACAATTTACCATCATTAAATCTTATTCAACTTCAATGAAATTGGATGGCAGCAGCTACAATCACAAAGAGTAAAGAACTGCTGGTTTCAAGTGAAACAATCCTCCAGCTACAAGAAATTGTAGGTACTACTATACAAAACTTCATAAGCAATGACTGGGAATAACATTATGTATTATGAAATAGTTTTCTTAGGACTTACCGAGAAAGAGCATCTATGCAAGTAATAAACAAACAAATATAGTTAAAAAATCATTACTGTGAAGAGATTCTAAAATCATCACAATCTGAATTTAGTTTTAGTAAAAGGTGTCCACTATGGAGATCTAGGGAAAAGCTCTCCAATTTGCTCTGACATTTAACAGAAATCAAAAAACACCCGAGAAGATAACAAGAGCCCTAACCTGTACCTGTCTTGCTATACTTGCTTCTCATTGATTTCTGGTAGTTCAGTTATTTTGCTTCATTGAAATTTGCCGGAACCCAGGGCATCCCTCTGGCTGCCCTGGGAGCTCAGGAACCCTGGCCAAACAGTCTGGGAACCGAGCAAGAAGGATTTACCCCAGTACAGGGTGGTTACAGCCCCGTCCAGGGGGGTGAACAGGGGGGTTTCAGTTCTGTCCGTGGGGGTCACAGACCCTGGCACAAAGCAGAGATGAATTACAAATCTCAAGAGTGTGAAATCCAGTGGTTTAGTTTATCACAGAGTTTTTCACAGAGTTTATCACATGTAGTTTTAGGTTTTTATAACAAAAGTAGATGGAGACAAGATGAAGACTTTAGGCAGTCCCTAAGCTTTTTCTTCTTCTTCTCCACCTCCATTTTCTGCTGTGATGTTNAGGGCAAAAAGACTCTGACCACCTGAATGTCAGAAAATCATAATCTGACAGAAATTGTTTGTGGGGTCTCCATATAATGCAATAAATCTTTTCAGTCTGTTTTTCAAGTGGAAAGGAACTGCTGCTGGAAAGATAAAAAGGAAAAATTAAACATGGAAGGAAAATACCTCAAAATATAGCTATTCCTTCTATAATTTTTATAAACTTCACCCAGAACTTCCTGATGGTATTTCAATTTTCTGTTTTCAATATACAAAGAAATACTATGGCTTTTACATGAACTTAGTTAACTGTTTACACTTGACATCTCAACTAGACATAAAAAAAGATTTCTTCCTGGATTAGTCTGTTATTTCACAGATGTTGGACATGAATTCATATCTAGCTACAAATGTTGATCCTTTTTAAATTGTAGACTTCAGCACAGTCATAATTGTGATAATGGTCACAGTATTAAGGGTTCTAATCTCTTCTATCACTTTGACATATCCAAAATCATCAGTTCACCTCCAAGTCAGTTTTAGAATTCCTTTTCTACTTTATCCAATAGACAAAAAAATTGACAAATATTTTTTTATAATATTATGTTTTTCAGTGGGTATCTTTTTTTATGCAATAGCCAACTCTACAAACTGATTAATTCATTCCCCACAAACATTTCATGTAAAATAAATTTACAAAAGGCCAGCTGCAAAAGCTAGTACAATAAACTGCTTCTCACCCAGGAACACAATAGAGAAAACAGGTATTTATTATTTGGATTTGATTATTCACAGCTGGTGCTTTCATCAGCCAGCATAAATATTGGCTGTTCGACCCACACTACAAAATTAATTTTCAAATTTTAATGCCCCAAGACAAATTTCATAGGGTTCAGAAGCAGATGATTTTTTTTTAATAATAATAAAGGATGATTTGCAAATTGGGTTCTTGGGAGAAACTCCAGGCTCATCCAGGCCTATAAATAATTAGTTATATTGACTTAATTTGAGCACTTCTGTAGTCAGTACACTTATAGACTAATGATGCAAGAAAGGTGAAACTCATGGACTTAGAATCAGTATCATAGAATTGTTTGGTTGAAAGTATCTTGAAGCACTTGTCTTTTAAACATAAATCTGGAATGACTCAGTAAAATATTTACAGTTATCCACTTTGTCTCTGAAAATTCCATCTCGAAGTTTAGCCTTTAGCCTGAGTCTTTGGAATTACAATGACACACACAGAATCAGCCATAGGTATTTTAAGAAGAAATTAATATTTTACTTAGAAACTTATAAAAATCTGTTTAAGTCACATTTCATTGAGGTTAATTATCAGCACTTCCCTTTTTTTGTGTATGTGAAAGGCCATGGTTGTAAAAAACAATATAGGTCAGAACTCTTCTTAATCAGCATTTTGGCAAAAGAAAAGGCCATTCTAAATTGCAGAGCAGCACTGACTGTTTGCCTTATGTTATCAATCTCTTCAAATATGGGAATTCAAGCTAAAGCAATAAAATATGAACTTTCCACCTTTTTCTTTTTTTTTTTTTTT
>VWYP01026625.1:31827-54967 GCA_013400435.1 Pycnonotus jocosus
TTTTTCCGAAAGAATACTGAAAAGGCCACATTAATCTGAAGAACTGTTGAATAAACTGAATAGTAGGATGAACATGAGCTTCCACATTTGTGTTTAGATAGGAATTTTAATTATCCTCCTTCCTTTTTTAATTTAAGATGATGAAAAATTTAAATTTAAGTATCTGGTCTCATATCAGTTTGGGTTATCTCCAGAGATCTAGTCTGTTCCATCCAAGCTCTAGTCAATTTAGGTGTGTAGTGTTTATCCAGGCTAGCAAATATAGACCTGCAGCACAGCACTTTTACCATGAATGATCCCAAGCCACTTTAACAAACTATGTGTTTACTCATTTTTAGTCACATTATTTTCTAGTGAAATATACCCACAGTTTGGTTGGAACTCATCAATCTCAGAGCACAATGACAGCAATAGAGAATGGGAACAGAAGTATTCTGGATTTACATCAAATCACAGCAAGATTTAAGTACAAGATTAAGATTAAGCTACATATCGAGAAAGTGGCTACTGGCCAAAAGAACACTTTCACTTTTGCCAAGCATGAAAACAAAATTGCTCACATTAAAGAAGCTGACGTGTTAAGAAGATACATTCAGTTTTCAATACCTGATCATGTTTCTAACTAAGATATTTCTGGCTGTTGTGGCAGCTCAGCATTGATCTGGATGATGTGAGCCTTTATGAAATGTCAAAAATATTATAGCAATGTCTGTAAACACTGAAGGCAAGCCACACCATTGCACAAACCAAGGACCAGTTTTTGTGTCTGACACAATTACTATTCTCTTGGAGAGCCAAGTCAGATAAGAACAAGCCAAGAGCTTTCCAGGCATGACAGACTGCCATCTATAACACTCTGGCAAATATCTTTGGATACAGGATATTTTTGCAATGCAGCATAAGACTGGAAAGACCAAAGATGGAGGTTCTTCTAAGATACCAGCCAGGAGCTTCATCTGGAGGATCTGAGTGATGTTTGCCTACACTATGTTTCACATGAATTTCATGCTGAGAGCTGTTCAAAGAGAGGCTCCCACAGTCAAAAGAAAAAATTAAAATAACATCTCCTTTTTTTCCCTTCTCATAGTGGCTTTGATCACTCCCATGATTTTTCAGACTTCAATGTGTTTAATAAATATATTCTTTCTACAGTAACTGCTTTAAAATATTTGTTACCTTCAAACTGGTATCACCATCTGATATTATGAAAGAGTTACTTGGAAAAATAATTTAGAGACATGATGAAAAACTGAATTTATCTGTTATGAATAATGAAATGTAAACATATGTTGGGTTTTTTAATGATGGCCACTGCTTTATCATCTTTAGCTTTAACATGGGAGGCTTTACTTGAACAGTTTTAAGTAATATTAAGAAAATTTTGGGGGTTAGATTGATGTGTTTTTATAAATACAATATATTTGATTTCTTGCCATGTAAAACAGCTAATATAATTGCCTTTCATTTATTCTGAAGTTTGAGGCTGGATTTACCAAATATTTTATTCTTCCTATTATAATTCTAACAAACTAAATGCATCTATTTTTTCTAGATGCATTTTTTCTGGATGTCATCCAATGGAGAAAAGCTTCCTTGACTAACGAACATGAAATATCTGGAGTCCAGGAGTCAGTGTCATCAAAAGTGAAATAAGAATCTAACCAAATTCATGAAAATAAAGTCAAATAATCCCTTGCTTATATCATATTCACATTTTCACAGAATTCCATCCCAAACCCTCAGTCTTTTCTAACACTTATGGTTGCTGAATCCAATATTTTGCTCTGCATAATGATACTGTAGATGAAACCAAGAAAAGCATTGCAATTACAGTTATTCTTGTAAAAAAGATTAGAACCACTCAGGTATGAAATAGACAATTTGAGAGTAGAAAACCTTTATAATTGCACAAGGAGTAGAAAGAGTAGGTGGCTGCCAAGGACATTAGAAAACCTGAGGACAGCAGGGTCACCGCTGCTTGAACAACCTCTGCTACTCCTCACTCTGGAGGCAGGGCATGATTTGGGAAAGGAAGGAGGGTAGCTTCCAACCCTGTCCTCACCTCCAGCAAGGAGAATGATGTGTATGCTGTGCTGGAAAAACACACCTGTTGTACAATTTAGTGCAGCATACGTGGCTGGAGCTTGGAAAGGACGAGGCAGACAGGTCCGGAGTCAGCATGCAAGAATTCTCTTTATTTAAATTTTCTGACTCCATTTATATACACTGTACATAGGTGGCCAATTATTGGCCAAGGCAGGTCATCACTTGGATTGGTGACCATACCAATCACTGAAATGCTTTTCTCAGAGCATAGGAATGTAAACATTTCTTATTTACATGAAAAGGCTTGGGAACTCAGCTCAGAGTTCCAAAACATCAGAAGGCTTTAGCTTTAATATTAGAATGCAAGTCTAAGACATGCAAAAGCAAAGTGACACACACCTGCAGAGAAGGTAGCACATATGAGTTAGGGGAGACACACACACCTCCCTCCTCCCCAGAGCTCTGTGACTCCAGCCCATCTCCATGCTCTGCCACTTTATTTATGGCTGTAATACACTGCCCCTTAAAACCTCCTCCTACCATCCTGTCTCCTTTCATGTAAGCCCTCCTGGGACTCACCCTCCGCCCCCATCCTGAGTGGTGAAGTCTGTAGATGTGAAGGACAAGGTCACCAACACATCATATTGGAGCAGAACTTTCATTTTGTCTGTGTCACCACAAAACTGTGGGCTGGCTCTGGGAGAAAGCCTGCTTTGAAGTGGAAATCCTGCTGAGCACCCTGGTCCATAATCTTTTAATGGCCCTTGTTGGCCAGCTTTTCCTCTTGCTTAAATTTAGATGAATCCTGCTTCAATTCTACTGACACAAGTGAGTGATTAATAATATTTAATGAATCCCTATTTGAAGGTGTTTCTGAAGAGGTTTCACAGGGCATGATTAGCCAGTTACTTAGAGCACAGTGCTGGTGACACCAAGGTCATGGGACTGATCCTTGTATGGGCCATTCACTTAAAAGCTGAACTTGATCCTTCTGGGTCCCTTCAACTCAGAGTATTCTGTGATCATGTGGCAAATCTGTTTTACTCATAGAGTCTTTGTGTTAAGTAAAGAACATCAAAAGATATCCTATGCAAACCTCAGACTTGGGAATTCACTTCCAATAGAGAAAGCAAAGGAGGAAAATGCATTTTAAGAGCATAATGTTAAAAAAACAAAACAAGGCATGTGTCCATTGTCTACCTTGAATTACTGAAGCTCTGCACTTTGAACATGGACCACAGCAATATGGAATTAGACTACAAAATATACCAAAGCTCAAAGTTACCATTTGCATGGGAAAAAAATAAAAAGGCATTACCAATTATACAGTTATGATTTCCTTCTTTGTCATCACCAGCACTGTGCCACACAGTTGATTAATGCACATTTCAGAGGATGAAGGTGGAGCTGACATACAAAGAGTTTTTGTGCTTACTTCGGACTCAGGGCTCTGCATTGAGTATGAACTTACCATTTCTCAGGTCCTTTAATGCATGGCCAGGTTTAGAAACTTTCTCCTCTTCCATTTCTTATTTGAAGGAGGCATCCTAGACAGAAGTAAGGTATGGATTACCACAAATTTGCCATCTGTATGATACAGAAATATTTTTCTTCTTAGGAAATCAGTAATTGGTAAGGAAATGCACAGGACTCCAAATATACTAATTCCATATCCTACTAATTTATCTCTGAAAACACTCAAAGCAGTTTTCTCTTGTGCCTAGTAATAGAAATTCATTGTCTCTCTGAGAATTCTGCTTTTCTTCAGATACTCCTATCAAGAATCACCAGGTTCTCTAAAATGTTTATGTATGCACAGTTTTATAACAGGAGAAATTGCTTTCAGTTGTTCTGTCTCCTTATTAAGGTCAGAGATTATATAGGAGATTACCTATTTGTCTCCAAAGAAAAAATGATTTATAGCCTTTGCCAGAGCGGTATAAAAAGATGGAATTTATTTTCTTTCTTCCTTCCAATCCAAAGTATTAAAGGAAAGCTTTAAAAAGGGATGTTGAATGTGCAGACATGAACTATATTTAAGCACTGAGAGCAATAACTACACTAATAAGATATAGTACTATCACTATGCTACAGACCTTCTATGATAGGTTCAGCTTTGCTTTTCATTGTGTTTTTTCTATTTCAGTGATAGTTATAAGAGCCTGGGATTACACTTTCAAAATACAGTGTCTATTCCTGAGTAGCTATGGATAGGCTGTTACCTCTTATTTTCTTTCGATTCTATCCCTGTTCCAAAGCCTGTGTGGTGTGGTAGCACTGAGCAGGCACTGGTGCTGGCATGGTGAATGGGGAGGGAATAATCTGCACTGCTTGGGGATGGCAGAGCAAAGGCTACACAAGGATAACTGACCCATCTGCATAAACAACCCTTGAAAACCTAAGCGGAGGCTGTAACTACAGCCTGTCAGGGTAGAGACAGAAGAAGAAGCAGGGCCACACCACTCTCTCTAGATAGACGTCCCCATGCAGCAGCACTCTCAGCCGTGATGTGATGCTCCATGCCAGCACCAGAGTCATGGCAACCTGGATTTCACCCATGACCTGGCATCCCAGGATCTCAGCCATGATGCTCAGCACAGGTTGTCCCAGGCATTTGGATGGGTCTGGCCAGCCAGGGAAGGCAGAAGCTCATGGCAGTTCCTGCCTGCACTGGAAGCCAAGTACATGAAATTAAGATGCTCACAATAGCTGAAAGGTTAAACTGTCTGCAGGACAACTATGCCCATGGAAGTGAAAGAGCCCTGAACACTGCCAATCACAAACTGAAACTGCAAAATTGGCTAAAAGTCCGTGTAAGAGTTGCTACAGAGATTAACCACATCTCACAATTAGTTTGGATACAAAGCCCTTTGACGTCAAATACAAAGTTCCTCAAGAACTTCAATGGCTTTTTATTCTGGCTGCAGACAGGAAAAAGCAGTGGGACTCTCTAGATACTGATTTCAGGGGGTTTTTTTAGTATGCTCTAAGAGTATGGGTACATATGCTGAAGTTAATTTAAAGCACAGTATTTACAAAATGTCTTCAAGTGGCTTTTTGAAATTGGCTCTGCTACTTTTATTTAGGTTTCACCAAAAAGCAAGGGGGAAAATGTTTCACTGTTGTATTGACAGCACAAAAGAAATCACTCTTATAGTTTTGGAGAGGACTGCAGCAGATGTGAAAAACTGATGTACTAACCTTAGGAAGAACACTTTCATTTCCAGTATTAGAAACAGTGTCTCCAAAAAAAACTTTTTTAGCTGTAGAAAAAGCTGTCACCAGCTATTTTGAAGCCTTGCCTCTAACTTAATAAAGCTCATAAGCTAGACGTCTATACATGAAAGGGGAAACTCTTGCTAATTTGGAACAATACACATAAAATAACAAAAAGGCTATAGAGCTTTTTTATTATTTTACTTCCCTGCAGGAGAGGTGTCAGGGGGATTAAGATACAACAAGTGTTTGACAGGGTAGTAAATTCACTTTCCAAATTGCCTGTTTCTCAGTTACTATATTCCCACTAGACTTTATAATAAAGTCAGCTCACATCTTTGCATTCACACCAGTGGACTTAGGAGGTGAACTGGCATTAACAGGACAGAAGTGGTTTTTTTTGTGGAGGATTTATAAATCTATGTCTCATGGTCTTTTTTTTGTTTCAATTCAGGAGAAAAAAACCCTATATTATAAGTATTATTTTCAGAACAACAGAAAAACATACATATCAAGCAGCTGCATGAGATTACCAAACAATATTCTAACTCCCAGTGTCCTACATCCAACACTGGCCAACAGAAAATGCTTAACAAAAAGATAGATAGGACAGCAAGCATGGAGTTAATATGTTTTCAGAGTACTTTCTCAACCTCTAGCAATCTGTAGCATTAGCACTTTCCAAGCTAGAGATATGACTTCTAATCCACAATGGATTTTTCTTTATTTGTCCAGCTTTTGGGTTTGAATCACTGTAGAATTCCAGCATTCAAAACACCAGTGGTAAGAAAGAAATTCTAGATTAACTACTCATTTTCTTAAAATTACTTCCATTTTTGCTTTTGCTGCCAATTTTTAATGTGATATCTACTAGTAATTGTCTTGAAAAATCCTCTTTCATCCATCCAATTCACAATTTTACAAAACTCTTTTTGCCTTCACTCCGCTGATTGATCATCAGGCTGATGAATTCTGAATTACTTATTGCATTTATGACTAGTAAAGAGTCAGTCTTTGTTTACCTTTGCAACTCTTTTTTTCTGCTTTTACTAAGTCCTTCTGAAACAGGTTTGAAACTGCACAAACTAGTTTTAACTTGCAAAAGGGCATGGGGCTGTGCTTTATTGTTCTCTGCTTTTCTGATCATTCCTCTGGCATGGTATTTGCTTCACTACATTACTGCTACTGGTCCCAGAGACAGCAGTTTCATCAGCAGGACTTGCTTTAACCCCAAGGTCACTTTCCAAAGCCTGCTCATACCCCATCATTTCCCAACATTTTAAAATAAGGAAATTTTTTTTTCCATTTCATTATCCTTCTCTCTGGACTACAGTCTGTGGCCAGTGCACCCAGGAAAGTTGCTGTGCTCTAGTTTGAATCTACTTTGGGACTCCCCAGCTTAAGAGTGCCAAGAAAGCAGTGAGGCAGGGGACAGATGCCAAGGGGCCAAGAGCACCATGAGAAGGGTCTGAGGGAGCTGGGGGAAGAGGAGAGACTGCAAGAGCCACCAGCAGTTGCTTGAAGGGTGGTTGCAAAGCTGACAAAGCCCACAGGTCCTCAGCACTGGCAAATGATACAAGGAGCCAAACACTAGCAAGAGGGACTGAGGTTGGACATTAGAAAAAATTTTTCACTGGGGATATTGTTCATCTTTCAAAGAAAATCCTGTGAAATCTGCATACTTGGAAGCTTTTGAGATTTATGCCTAGACATTAACACTTGGTCCAGTGTTGGTGATGGTCCCACTCTGAACAGCAGAGGGGACTCGATGATTGCCTGAGGCTCTCCCAGCCAACAGGGCTGTGAGTCAGTCAATGAATGACTTCATTTCTACTCTGATGGATGATGCTTGCTGATCTGTTTCTTGAGTCAAGGGTGTAGAAAAACTATTTGACTACCTTAATGAACATTCAGCTTAATTAGATGTCTGTAGTTCTTATACCAGCTTTAAAAAGATAAATCCCTGATCTATGGACATAAAGCTTCCATTATTGCAGTAAAAATGTTTGAATTGACAATGATTTATCCCTAAGATTTTACACATTTTAAAAATATTCATCTAACATCACTTGTTTCTTTGCATCTTCATAAAAGAAGAGCCCTTAAAATAAAGTGTATCTCTAGCACTTAACCACTGGGATTGATGAGGATAGCTCATACAATGTGATTCCTGCAAGTAGCCAGGCAGATCAAGGGATCCTGATTCCCTTCACTGGCTGATTCAGGGTGCTACAAGCACAAGAGATGCTGAAAACCTTCAGAG
Source organism: Pycnonotus jocosus (assembly GCA_013400435.1). Lineage (NCBI taxonomy): Eukaryota > Metazoa > Chordata > Aves > Passeriformes > Pycnonotidae > Pycnonotus > Pycnonotus jocosus. The sequence continues at coordinate 39,353 of VWYP01026625.1, forward strand.
ATGAAATAGGAGTAAGCAGATCTCAAAGTTTTAAGTATTAGAACATTTTTCCATCAACACTTTCCCAAGAGTTTATATTGCATTTAATAAGGTCCATGAACTCATGATTTAAAAAGAAATGTTACCTTCTAGAACTAAAGAAAAGAGAGACTAATATATCACGTTTATTTCCAGTAATCAGACTTCACAATTGGTTTTGTCTTACTGTATAAAATTTATTTTTCTGTCTTGTCCTTATGGCTTCTATTCTAATTCACAATGCAGTAAAGAAATGACTAGAAAAGTATTTCTAGCATAAATTAAAATGTGAATGTAAACAATCTTAGTTCTGGTTTATATTAATGAAAAACAACTGCTCTAAATATTGGTATGAAGAAATAAAATTTTACAGAAAACAGAGAAAAGTGTGTGATTGAAAATAATTACATTTAAGTTTGTGAGACACATTTAATATGCAATGAAAAATGTTTTAAAAGTATAAAACTCTTCATGTTATGTTAGGGAAAAATACTATTGTACTACTGCACAATACGACACAATGCATTGCATTGACCAGGACAGGTAAATATTTTCCAATAAAAATAATCACAATACAGGCCATGTTCCTGTTTGCATTGAATAGCATTCCACTGCTAAGACCATAACTCATTGTAAATAATGCATTAATTCTTACTATCTGAATTTTTTCTCCTCCTTTATTGGTTTCTTTTCCCACACTAATTTCCAAAGTTTTAAGAAACCCTGTCCTTAAACTTGCTCTTCAGAAAAAGACTGCACCTGGAATGGAAACTCAGGGGACTGAAAAGGATACCAGATTCTGGGAGAAAGGAAAACTCAGATAAAGATGCTCCTCCAAGTCCAACTCAGGCTGCTGACACAGTAAGAGAGGCCATGGGAGAAAAAAAGACTCATTCCCACTTCCTAATTGGATTGATTGGTGCGTTTTATCACAGACTCTCAGTTCGTCCTGAGACTCCTATGCTGTTGCACAGTCACCTTGTTTTGGGAACACATGCAGGATGCTTGAAAACTCCCATTATTTATCCAGAGGAGCAGAACACTGCTGCTACTCATAGCATGAGATGTGCAAGGAAAGTGGCAGAGTACTAAATACTGCAGCATTTACTGAGGGTTTTCAACGCACAAAGAAAGTGACTGGAAAGAAAAGATGTTACATGCAAGTACAGTAAGAGGAAAAAAGTTGAAAAGTCTCAAAAAAAGACATTAAGGAAAATTTTCAAGGGATCCATTTTGGTGTTAAGACTAGAGCAAGAGACTAATTTTAAACAATGTCATTTGGATCAATATAATGTAAAGAGACAAGTGCTTCTTTTTAACATGCAAAAATGTTCTGAGATACATTTTAATAAATTTAATAAGAATGTTTGGGAAACTTAAGAAAAAAACCCTCAAAGGATCTTCAAGGAGTTAAAATGTAGGCAGAACATTCTTAAATGCATTAATATCTATGTGAAATGAAAATTCAAACACGACCCTTCAATCTTATATATTATTCAATCCAACAGAGAAATAAAACCCTGCTATGCTAATGGGAGCCATTGGTTTCATTGGGATCGCAGCAAGCCTCTTTATAGTCCTACTTTAATTTAGAGTTGGATTTGCAAACTCAAACTAGTACTTTTTATTTGAGGAAGACTTTTTAAGCCATATTGAAATTCAGCAGATCAAGATGAATGCTGCTTTCCTGCCCATCTCCCAGTTTCTCAATTTTCATGTGGTTCAGATCATCTCATACATAGCTTATTCACTGATCAGCAGCACTCTGCAGCTACCTGCAGGTTTATTTCTGCCTGTTCCTCTGCCAGATCCCTGATCTCTTTTGTACTGCTAGTATACAGCTCATAATACAGTATATAATTCACTGTATACAGTATATAGTTCACCTTACTCCAGCTTGGGTCTGGAGCAGAAAAGCATTCTGGCTCTGAAGGGATTAACCTTTCATTTGTCAGCCTGTTAGAGCACCTCAGCTGATGTTAGAGCACAAACAGGAAAATTACATTTCTTATAATAAATACACAGGGGATGGGATCAGCCACACTGATGGTAGTGATTTACCATCACTGCTGGTTCCTGACCCTTTCACTGGTGCCAGGAAAACCCCTCTCAGAGGGCTGCACTACCATCTTGGTGCAGATGAATGCTGCCTGGCCCTTAAAGTCACTGATACAGAAGATGCAAGCACCAGTACCCACCCAGATTTCAGCTGAGGTGGCTGGAAGGTACGGGAAGGTTGGAGAACACAGCCTTTTACCTGTGTATTAAGTAAATTCATTAGCTTTAAGAAGATAAATAGATAGATAGATAGATAGATTTTTCTAGATTACTGTCTAGAGCACTTAGACTAAAGCACGGCCAAATGCTGCAAGACTACAACATAAATCAGTGGTCTTTCCTACCAGTGAAGAGAGATAACGGAGAGGAAAGGAGGCTTCTCTGCTCCCAGTACAGCTTAAAACTTTCTTAAAGCTTAATGCTTTCTTTTCTACCCTCACCTAGATGTTAGAGGACTTTTCTGATGACAGATTTTCAGCATTTAATCAAAGACTGTTTTGCTAACCGTGGGTGAAGGAAGACGCTTCCACTAGACCAGACACAGAAGGAACTGTGATCTGACACATACTCTTCCCTTCGAGGGTTGCTGCTGACACCCCCCACCTGAAGTGCTGGTTTGTGTGGCTTTCAGTGGGAAATGGCTAAATGGCACCATTGACCATACAGAAATCATGGTGGCAAGTAATTTAAATTTTTTTCAGGCATCTCCACATGATGCTGAAATACCTTTCCAAAAACTCACTCTCATGTCTGCACTACATCATCAATATTTTAGAAGAAATGCTGTGACATGATCAATGGCAATGGCTGGATGCACTTCAGGAAGGTCCCAGTTAAGGTTATGAACCCAATACCAGCTGCTATGAGGCACACTGAATAATCTGGATTCAAACAAGGAAATATGAATTTCTGTATCATCCATCCAAAACAAGAAATTCAAGTAATTTCTCTAGGATTTAGAAATTTCCTGGGAATCACTGCTTTGGAACAGGTGCTAGAAGCCTTGGCAAATGAATGGCTGAGAACAACTCCTTAGAGTGACACTGTGGCCTAACTTGGAATATAATTTATGCGACCTGAATAAAAACTTGCCATTTCACCACACAAGAAATCTGCATTACTTCTTTTGTGTGATTGCATTTCAGACATTAAGTCCAGTTTTAGTGTCTTCAGAGAATGCTGACAGAGATCACTTAAGAGAAAATGAAGAAAGAATCGCATTAAATACACTTTAAAATCCCTTAATTTTAGTGAAGATTTCCCCCTGTGACCAGGGCAGGTTTTGAAATGTCTTGGTCAGTCTAATAAAAAATATATGGTAAACAGAAACTCAATAATAGAAAATAAAGAAAAATGCAGAATCAATCCAGAAAGGGAAGGGAGAAAAATTCAGAGAGGAAATACTTTTAGAAATGCATTTATAGACATCAGAACACATACCAAGGTTTGTGTACTAGTGGAAAAACAAACTTCATCAAGCAGCAAGTATAACATAGCAGGCATGGCAAGGAATACGCAGAGGAGATGCCATTTCTGATGGCAAATTTGAAAATTCATGCTGGAGACAAAGCTGAAGACCATAATTCAATGTCCTGAATCCTTTCACATTTGGGTGACATTTTGCTATTTTGCAGGTACTTGCTGCAGCAATTCTGCTGAACTAGTCCAACCTCGGACTGTAACAAGGAAAAACTGCAGATGAGGAAAGACTGAAATGATAAAATTCACATTTTGGCAGAATTGTGGTTTTCCCTCAGCAGCTTCTGAAATTCAATTAAAAAACAAAGCAATATTTTTTTTCCCCTTAGGATGAGCTAAGACCACAAATTAAAATTATTATACAATTCAGGGAAAAGAATTGGAACTGTCAAAGTGTGCTGCGTAACAGAAAGGCCTAAACATGAACAGAAATGTCTTCAACAGAAATTTCTGCTGGAAAGTATGTATTGTTGCAAAAAGGGACTAAAGAGAAATGGGAGAAAGAAGTTATTTTCCTGTTTTCTGAATATATTTTCTCCTGTAGCTTTTGTGATAGCTCTGGTCTTCAGTGTTCTGGTGACTCAAGTATTAAAGGCTGTATAAAGTCTTCGAGACAGAAAGTATGTTATTCCCTTTATTTGACTGTTGCTCTAGTACGATGTAAAAATATCTACAGTGGATGGAGTTTTTTCTTCAAATACTGAATTGAAAGTCATTGTCATGAGCACAGCATTCAACTTAAAGTACTTAAGCTTAAACTACCTATTTAAAAGCCTGACTTGTCCAGCAACTTTTTAATAGACTGGAAAGTCAATCTGATGACAACACCCAGCTCGCATGTGGGATCAAATTTATTCCAGTTCCTTCTCTCTGGAAAAGTGGAAACAACAAAGTAACAGATACATCACTGTGTTAGTTTAAGTACAGGTAGAACTTGAGTTACTATACACAAAGGACATTTCAAGCCTCTCTCCACATTCAGCCCATGATTGGCAGGACGCTGCCTGGAGCTACAGGATTTTCCCAGCTTCCAGCAGGGAGCCTCATGGCACCAAGCCTGCTTGTGTACTCAGCTTAGCAATTTGGTTCCAGGGTACTATGCTCAACTTCCCCACATCAGTGGGTTTGTGCATCTCATGACCAAATTAATTTTTACATGTGTTACAGTACTGCAGTATTTCCTCCTTCTTCAAGAATCATTTTTCATTCCATAAACTGAACAGAAATTGAACGCCTAGAAATAGAATACTTTATAAAACATCAACTGACATTTTCCCTTAGTATTTCCATGCTTTTGTTAAAGCTAGTCTTAAATGGATACCATGCTTTTCTCCTTGATCTTAGACAGTGTTCACTGAAACATTCAATGTTGTCAGAGAAAAATTCCTAGGAAAATGAGCAAGAACGTATTTATGTGAACAATGCATATTGACTCTAACCAGAATTTAAGTCCAGCTGTACCCAGCCCCTCTGAGGACCACCTGGGACACAAAGGTGTTTGTGTTCTGCCAAACATCTATACCCTTAATGAAGCAGAAAAACATCTTATCCTGGGAGTAAAGTCTAATTAGGAGTCGTTTTCTCCTGTCTCTCTTCCATTCATTGCAGCATTGAGAGGGACATTAAAAGATTTCTTTCAGAAGGATGGCATTTACCCACAGAAACCCAAAGGGAACTGAAGATAGACTTTTTCATGGCTGTTGATCTTGTCCATACCAGTGTTTCTGCAAGGAGGATGATACTATTCACATTTACTATGTGAGGATGGCCATGGGACGGGGCTTGTTCAGTTTAGAATCCAGAGTTTCATAACAAGTACACCAAACTAAATCTCATACTGAAAGTGGCAGAAACCAGACTAGATTCTGCTACTTCTCCATGGTAATGCTACTAAGATATAACATAAGTCAATGATGGAGAAGATGAAAGAAGTGTGAAGAAGCACATGAGGACTACAAAGATGTGAGAGGGTTATACAGGGAGAAAATTAAAAGGCCAGAGTTCAAGTACAATGTATTCTCACTAGGGCTATAAAAGGCAAGATAAGAATCTTTTTACAAATATATCAGCAACAAAAGGAGAGCTCTGGATAATCTCCATCCTTTACTTGACCTTGGTGCTAGGGAGGGTCATGGTCCAGATCATCGTGAGTGCCACCACATGGAACACACATGACAGGCATGGGCTCAGGCTCAGCCAGCATGGGTTTATGAGAGGTAGGTGCTGCTTGATCAACTTGATCTTCCTTTACAACACAGTGTTCCTGCTTGGTGGATGAGGGGAAGACTGTGGATGTTTCCTACTTAGACATTAGCAAAATTTTTGATACTGTCTCCCATGGCATTCTCCAAAAGAAATTGTCACTGTCTGCTCATGTCTTAGACTGCAAAAGCAAAGCAGAAATTTTAAATTGATAAAATTTAAATTAAAAAGATTCCACAATCCTTCGCAAGGAAAAAAACCCAAAAAACATCAATCCACCACCCCAAGATTTCCTCGTTCTTAGTTCAGTAGTTTTGAAACTGATGGATTCAAACAAACAAACAAACAAACAAACCCTAATACATGCAACTGAAACTCCTGAAAGTGTTCTGTGGGAAGGAAACAGAGCCCAGGACAAGCCTCACTCTAAGGCAGAGCAGACCATGTCCAAGTTGGAATTGGTCAGTGTCTGCCACAGAAATGCAAGACAGTCTGGAAAGAAGAGCCTGACTTGGAAAGATAAGAGAAGAATTTTAGCTTTTGAAAGCTATGTTAAAAACACTGAACTCCTGCAGGTTGAATGATTTAGTCATTGAACTAGCGACACTGAGTTGCAGAAAGCATGGGCTACTTGACATCCTTTACGGTCATGTAAGTTGTCTCTTTTTTACTAATGCAGACGAAGATTATAGAAAGTTTAAGTAACATGTTCACCAGTTTAGATTATGACTTTAATTAAGCACAAATGAGTCCCAATTTCTAAAGAGTTTTGTTTTTAAAGCACCTAAAGTAGAACATATAAACACTTGACTAAAGAGTATTTCACTTCAGGTCAGCTAAAAAAACACTCAGAGGTTATGTATATTTTGTTTCGAGTGTGGGTCCTGATGCCTTTTTGTCATCAAAATATGGACACCCTCTGTGTGACCATTATTAAAATAAAACCAAAGTAGTGTCTAAGTTAATCTTGTAAGATAACTTTCCAGGTAAGAAACAATCAAAATAAACAGAGAAGGGGAAGAACAAATAAACCAGCAAAACACGAGGTGATGCAGAAGGGTTATATTCCCAGGGGTGCAAGCACCCCAGGGACTGGCTCTCAACACGCTGCCACAGCCCCCTGGAGCAGGGTTTGTACCGAGCCACCTTCCTTGACGAGCCTGCCAGAAGAGGGGGATGGCACTGGAGGGGACCCGGCCCGCCACTCTGGGCGACCCCCGACTACACCCGCGGCTGCTTCTTCACACAGCAACTCACCCGACGACTTTACCCTAAACCTCGTTTATCCTCTCCTTTTTCCCTCCATGGGGCAACAGTCTCTGGTCTATTCCCGCGGGAACTCAGGTTTCCCAGCTCCCCCAACAGTCCCAAGGCTCCCACCGCCATCTCCGCAGGCTCTCGGCCAGCGCGTCCCGCGGTTCCCCCGCCCCGCCACTCACAGCCTCGCCGGCTCTCCAGGCCCTGCACCCTTGCGGCGGCCGGGGCACACCTGGAACGCGTCCAGATGAGTCGGCTACTGAGGGACGGGGATCCAAGGGGATGAACTCGGAGCTGCAGCCCTGGAGGGTGCCACACCACGGTCGCCTACGAGGTAGCGGTGCCGCCCCACCCCCGGGGCACTCGAGTGCCTCCCGAGCCATCCCCATGAGGGCAGGGCAGAGTCACAGGCAGGAATGGCGCCCTGTGTCCTACTCCGGCCTCTCAATTTCTCTTCGCTAGAAATAAATTTGAAGGAAAAAAAAATAAAAAAATAAAAAAAAAGAAAAAAGAAAAAAGAAAAAAAGAAAGAAAGAAAGAAAGAAGCAGTTCCAGTGTCTTCCGGAGATAAAAACTGTCAGGTTTGAGACAACAGCAGGAATCAGAATCAATACACTGTAGAAGAATTCCATGCTGTTCTCTTGAAAAGAAAACACTGTTGTCTCAAAATGTGTTTTCTCACCCAGTGTGCAAAAGGCCAATCCACACAAAGTAGAGGTATTTGATTTATTTGCAGTTCTGTATAGAAAAGGGTGTTAGGTGGTAAATCCACAAAGCCAGCATACTGACTATCAAAACTTTGCAGACACTAATGTTGATTGGCTCCCCATAGTCTTCCTATTAATTAATATTCAATCTTCTATTGGTTGAATTATTCTCTCGCTTCATATGCTAATTAGCCCACATGCTCCACCTTCTTTCAAGCAGGTGCCCACTTTTCTTCAGCTGATGCCTTCCCTTCTTCAGACAGATCCTTTCTTGATCCAGTGGGCACGACCTGCTACTGGAATTACCTAGTTTATTAAGTTTGCCTTGTTTTGTTCCTCATAATCTGGCATTATATTGGTCATTTCACCAAGTGTCACTGGTTCAGCACTCTGGTTTCAGTTATGTACTTAACTTCTTTCTTCTATTCTTTTTTTTCCATAGCTGCTACAATTAGTTAAATATAACTTATCTATTTGGGAGCCATACACGAACATTAGAGTATGTCAAGTATATTGAAGTCAAGTATCACAGCCAACTGAGGCCTGCAATTTCTTTCTTCATTTCCTAATAAGAAAAAAATAAAAAAATACAAATTAGGAGTCAGTGTGAATACAAGCCTGAGAACTCTGATAACTTTTTCATCAAAAGAATCAAGAATCTGTACATACATACCAGTGTTAGTAATATTTAGCCAATACATGTGCTACCACCATCACAATGTCTTTCTAGCCCCACTAGCTTCAAACACATCCTTAGGCACCCAAAACATAGAGCAGGCCAGAGAAACATCTCAAGGAACAATGGATCTCTATCAAGGTGCTTTCAACAATAATAATAAAAAAAAGACAGTTCCTGAAGAGCCATTACTGAAAGTGAAACTAAAGCTAAAAGTAGACATAGAAAATGAACCAAAAAAAAAAATCAAGTCCAGTCACAAGAGCCCACAAGCCCTGATATAACACAAACAAATCCCTCCTCATGCTAAAACAGATTATTTTGCTAGATGAGAGAAGGGTCCATTTTTCAGGAATGGCCTCCTTGGCTAAAGAGAAGAGGCTTCCTCTTTTTTTTTTTAAGGCAGACTTAGAAGCATAAAGAATTTTATGTAATTTCATGCATAAACATCTAAAAGACAAATGGATTCAAGGATCTTGAAGCTGAAGACTGAATATCCAATCTATCTAAAACAACTCAATATTGAGAATGCCTTCCTGGGACCATGGGTGCCTGTGGATGATTTCTGCTGAGTTCCAACAACTCAGAAATCCTCTCTCAGAGGAAGAGATTAGAAAGTTGGACTCATTAGCATCAAACCATTAGCGTAGGCAGAAAGCTTCCCACGTGTCATATTAAAGATGCTTATGCCATGCCAAGTTAAAAAAAGTCTGGTGAACCTACAGAAAAGCCTGAAATTCTTGTAATATTTCATATTTAATTTCTTTGCAAGAATGCAATGAGTGCTATCCAAGTGTTACCATGTGTGCCTGCCTTCAAGTCGGGAAAGAGGAAGTGGCAGACTGAGAAAAGCGCCCTCCTTTCACAGCCCCCAACCCTGGAAAAGTTCTCAAAAGAACTAGTGACAGATAGATTAAGTGGTTTGAGAGGCCTGTGTAGGTGGACTTGTTGGCTTTTTCTGCTGAAATTGCCAACAATTATGCCAAATTCAACAATGGGTTTGCAATATGAGTAGACGTCTTCTAGCCTGAAGCGGAAGTCTTGTAAACACGGGCAACTAAACAGTAAAGAGTGATATATAATTGTGAGCAAATACATATGCATAGCATACACATAGACACATAATAGCATGTGACAGAAAGTGATATAAGACAAAAAAATTTACCTCCACTAATACGGTTTTGTCCGGATTTTCCCGCTGTTGGTAAATGCACGTGCTAAGAACAGAGTATAGTTTTGCCATGCTTGATATACTGACATTCTCAGTGGCTGTAACAACAGCATCCAACACTTTCTGAAGGAAAAAAGTGGAAACTACAATTCAGAATAGGACAAAGTATGTCCTACTTTCATATATTGTTAAATAAAAGTGGCACTTTGGAGAGCTGATTAACTATCTCACAAGATTTAACTGGAGAAAACAATTTCTCACACTTCAGACAAAAGGAGGGTTTAAAGTTTACACAATATTTTCTTATTCATCAATCTATGACATCAATGATCATAACTGCCAAACAAATGTCTCCAGAACAGCGAGGAATGACACAATCCACTTCATTATAGAGTAGCTGCCACTTAAAAGCCATGGTTGCATTTCATTAGAAATGAAATACAGGGCCCTGGGAAATATGTCTTTGGAAGCCAGGCTACAGATCTTCCAGATACAGCTGTGCCAGCTGAAAACAAAAGCTCCCTAGGTGCTCACCTCTACCCATTAGCTGAATGTGTACTGTGCTGAACACCAGTTAGCTCCTACCTTTCAACTCCGGAGTGGATGAGCTAGTAGAATGACTGCCTGTAGCAAATTACCAATCTGTCACACAGTCCCTTCTGTTGTGGAGATGTGAATGTGATAATCAGTGGAAATGCTACACTAACAAGCCAGTGGCACCACTGCTGTTCAGTAACTCTGTGTTGTGTGAGGTTGTGCAGGTATAGCTTACAAAAGCAGCTACACTGAATGAAAATATTACTACTTCACAGCTGCTTGCCATTAACTCAGCCCTGCTCAGATCAGTTAGCACAAGGTTAGAGTATTCTCCTGAACTTCCTTGTATCCAACGTGCAGGTAAGAGGCACAAAACCCACACAGCATGCCTTCAGCTGCTGTTGAAACACAACACATAGGACATGACACATATGCATAGCAAACATCCCCAGTGAAACTACTTCTAATTGCTGCCACATAGGTATCTGCATTCTTTTCTATCTGTTTGTCAAGTTCTATGCCTATTACCAAGCAACAAACAAAGAGAAACTGCCACTAATCAAACCAACTTAACAAACCCAAAGAAATAATTTAAAAAACCTATCTCCTCCAAAACCAAGCAGATATATTGTGGTTTAGCCAGCTTATTGACTTCAGGAAAATTCCCAAGAGGTTCTCTGGTAGAAGCATCAATTTCCAGTGACACTTATGTTAAGGAAACAAGTTTTCTAAAAAGACATGTTTCATGACTATAACTTTCTCCTCACAGATGGGGAACTACAGATAAGCTGAAACATCTATAAGGACTCTACCATACTGTTTCTCCCTCTGGAAATAACTGGAGCACATGCTATTAGCACTCTGACTCTGAAAAACCTATGTGGTTTCACTCCATTTGCAGGCAGATGTGAACAACAAAACCCCATAAAATCTGCTTCCTTAGGACACCAGCCTTAGAAAGCTAGTTTCCCATCTAAGAATTGTCTCACAGCTTAAAAATATGATAGAAATTGGGTGGATAAGCCTCTTCATCAGAGGGGATTCCAGTCTGGTCATATTGTCCTCATGCAGAAGAAACATCCAAATAATACTCCCTTTCTCACACTAATAAACAGCCTCTTCTCCTTTGATGAAACTCCAGGACTTCAACTATCAATTTCCCAAATTTTTGTCCAAGCAATATTCCCTGAAAGTCAGGTCCTTCTTTCATGCCCTCTCCAGTTCAAGCAAAGGAACCTCTTTTACCCTCTGCAGCTAGGCCCACGTTTGACCCTTCCCCCAGCTATAGGCTAGGATAACAGCTTCTCTCCTACAGGGGACTAGAAAAACCTTATAACACTGTAAGTGTATGAATGTAAAATTCTAACACTGGCTTTTGAAAGTATTTTGGAAAAGCAGGTATTATTATATCCAGGATGTGCTTTAGGTCAACCTGCTTATTTCAGGTTTAAAGCCATAACTGCTAAAAGTCAAGGTCCTTTTCTGGTTCCTAATAAATGAAAACATGCAAACAGAAAAACGCAACAACCCTACCCCAATCCATCATAAAAACTGCATTAATAACTAACAGTACTAGAAGGTTGTCCTTGGACTACTTTAAAATTTAACAAGCCCTTTTACATTAAAAATTAGGAAAAGAACCCCATCTTCTAAAATACAGCAATAGCAGCAGTTTGCACCAGCTGCAGAAACAACTGTCAAAGTCTCTTATGTGCAGAATTATTTCACAAGCCATATATCCCTCTAATAAATTGTTTGAATTGGCATGGGTTAACAATCGACTTAATTTACAATCATAAAGAAAATGTCCTACTTCAGTATTAACAAAACAGAAGTTAGACTTACTCTGAGCTCAGAGTAATCCACAAATATTCCTCGTTTTTTAATTCTGATTGCTTTCTTGTCCCATACTTGTGGTTGCACATCCACCTGAGAACATCTTGCGGGAAGGTGTACCTGGGAATCTGGAATGACACAAATTTAAGTCAAGATTTCTCTTAATGTGGAATAGAGTATCCGCAAAGTATCCCGTATCTAAAATAGGATAGTATTTTTTTAATATTTCTCAGCAACAACAGAGAAATATTTTAGTCAATTCATGGTCCTCAGATGCAAGTACATGAAAAACGATTGACAGAGAATTATCACCAAAGCAAATACTGTATGAGCTGTTAACGAAGTTTTATAGGCAGAATATCCTTACATGCATTGTTTTTGGATGCAGGAGGTACAGCAGCTTGCTTCATAATCAAGTCCTCATAAAACCCTTTTCTTTCAGCATAGGTAGGCCGTGGGATATTGAAGACTTCTTCACGATTAGTGTTAAACAATGTTTTTATCTAGACCATGAGAAGAAAAGCGATTTCAGATACAAGGCCACAAAAGTTTTATTTTCTATTCCAAACAGACTAATGCATTTCTAAATTACGGTGAATAGTCATCTAGATAAAATAAGCTATTAAAAGTTAACTTCTTGGCCTTAAAAGGCTTAGATTTTCATAGCACTGCAGACTAAAATACCTTCTCTAATCAACCTTCTAGAGTTTAATCCATAAAAAAAAAAAAAAAGATAAAACAATCAGAAAAGGGTGACATTCACCACCCTAAATACTGCTTGTTGTACATTTACCCAGCATGATGTCCTTTAGCTTGAATATTTATGACAGCTACAGAGGGAAGAGGCAGGGCTCAGCAGACAAGTGCCAACTTTTTGGTAATGTGGGTTGGTGGTTTGTTTGGGTTTTTTTTTAATTTTAGAAGGCACTTATTAATTTTGTAAAAACTTCTGACAAAGTTACTTAGACAAAATAATCAGAACACCATATTAACATTTTAAACATCTTCCTTTAATGAACACTCTCAGATTCAAGAAAGCACAGCATGCGTTCTTAATTAATTTTGTTAAGAAATACAACTAAAAATTTATTTCCAAGTTGCTTAAACAGAAGTTAGTCCTTAGCTTTTTAATTTGACACATTTCCCCCTGGATGAAGAAAGAAATTGACTTTTTTGTGAAATAATTTAATATAGAAATTACACTCTGTCACTAAGTGTGACCAAAGTACTTTTTCAGTAACAATGTTTTCAGAAAAGCAATCTTTTTCCCAGCTACCTTTCAAACATTGTGTATTCTTCACTAAGTACAGACCAAACCATCTTGAAGCTACTGAACTAGTTGTCTGAAGTGTGTCTATATCTCTGTCTAGTAAGAACAAGTGTGTGAGAAGGAAGAAAAAAGTTGGTCAAAGTCAATCTCTTTATTCAGAAAACACTTTAGACAAATGCTTTCAGCATTGTTTTGTCTAAGCAAATTTTAAGAGACAGAGTTCTGGTGCCTGAGTAATAACAGCATAAATCTCTTAAGAGCAGCACAGTAGTCCACTGTTTCAAGGAGTTGTAAATTAACAAGAAACTGAGTAACAAAGAAAGAAAAGTATTGACAGAAATACCTCTTCAGGGAGATCTTCATGTGGCACATCAGATGTTGCAAGGAGCAAAACTGGAGCAAAGTATGGAATGTTGTTCAGTAGTCCTGTAAAACCAGCTTTCAGTGTAGGTCCAACAGCCTCCCACCATGAAGGAATTTGTGGGATATAAATGATACTTGGTGCTGTTCTTTGAGCTTCTCGTATCAACTGGTGAAATGAAAGCTTGGATAATAAAACTGCATCATGTAAAACAGGCCACTAAGTAACTACATATCAGTCAGACTATCCTGTGAAATAAGAGTGCATAAAGCCAAGATATCTAGACAAACCAATAAATGAACCACTCTCTAACAATAAGGTGGCATTTTCACTTTGAGTCAAACATAGACATTGCTACACAGACAGATACAGAACTGAATCAGATTTCAAAACTACTTAGGGGTAAGGCAACTCCTAAAGAGCCTCAATACTCAGATGATGTGTTGATATGCCTGAAAAACAAAGACTAACCCTTTAGCAAGATGTCGTAGCCTGGAGAAATCGCTACACAATTGTGACTGCACCATTTCCAGTTCAGTGTGGGCCCATACCCACGTTAGACTGGAGCAGAACCTGAACTTAGACCTACAGGAAAAGATGAGGGCTAACACAGTAAAAGCATGGTCACAAATCATAATTTCAAACACATTTTATAAGAGGTGACCAGTCCTTAGCCTGCCTGAAGAGCTAAATCACTCAGAGCCTCTCATTCCTCTCATTATCAAAGTATCCATCAGACCAGGTGATGTGCTTTGAAAGACCACAAACCACTGCCAACAGATGGCACTTCAATCACAGGAGAGGACATGAATCTACTGCATGAGGGAAGTGGCAACAGTCCTTTCCCATGGCAAATTTCTCCATGCACCATTTCAGAGTAACAATATGCAGGGAGTTCCTGTCACAAGATAGAAAACGTGTGCTATATCCATGCAGTAGACAGGGTATTTATATTTCCATAGGTACAACCATGACATAACAAAAAGAGAATTGGTCCTGTTGTGTGGCAAACAAGTATGCAGTCACATGATGTGTCTGACTTGTAAAGCCCTAAAATGCTGCTAATAAGGATCAAAACATTTTAATACAGTGATACCAAGTAATGAAATTTATTTCATCAAACATAATAATTTATTTCATTAGAAATAATTATTAAAAATATTTATTTTATTTTCTAAAGGTAGAAAATCAAAACGGAAGTAATCTGCTTATATTTCTTTTTCTAGTTAAGGAACACACATCAGTTTATACATTTAAGCATTCCATGAATTGCAGCACTTTCATTGCATTTCACTGCAGCAGAACAAACTGTATATGTATATTCAAAAATACTTATTTTCACAAAAATTTTGGCTGCCCTACAAATACAATAAAAAAGAAGGTTACAAAAAGTGCATGACGCCATCAGGCTGATGCAGAGCCAGCTACTGGGAGCACAGAGATTTAAGAATCAACAAAAACAACTTTCAGGATGCCATCAAGACCAGCAGGATTTCTTCCCATAAAGAGAGGCTTCTTAGCAGCATCTCCCAATTGTCCCAAGCTGCTAGCAATATCCTCCCTCTTTCATTTCAAATAGAAATGAAATGTAGCTATGTACAAATGTCCTTATTCAGTATCATTCCATCTATAAGAAAAGTGAGTTTTCAGACAAAAGTAAACCTAACAGCAAATTCAAACCAGGCCAACTCCATTAACAGTGAGTTTTGCTTATTTCATTAGTTTATATACAGTTCAAGAATCCTGTGAGATCAACAGAAAAATAGATACCTGTGAACATGTTTCTTCCTGTGATGTGTTGCTAACAAACAAGGTTGGTAGATCTAGTGTATAAGCTGGAAACTTTTCCAGGGCATGTAACACAGCCGGTGCCAAATCAAAAGCCTGCCCATATCCTGGCTCTTCAACTAGTAAGAACCGTGGCCTGAAAGATGTTGGCTGGTAAGAAGAATTTCTACAACAGTAAGAAGAAAACAAGTTTAAAAAAGAGTGATGAAGAGGCATACAGATGTCAAATATTTTTCCCATACCTTTTTTTTTTTT
>VWYP01026625.1:69306-82821 GCA_013400435.1 Pycnonotus jocosus
AAAAAAAAAGATAATATGGACATGCATACAAATATTGTGTTAGAAACCTAGAAAAAGAGATAGGGAGATTACATGTCAAAATGGACCAGTCAGTACAATATTGATAAAAAAATTATCCATATTCTATATTTACTTGTTGTAAAGTTGAAGTTCTGAAACATGCAAGTATGCATAAGCATAAAAGAATTATGAAGTCAAAGATAAAAAAATTTAAAATTTAAATAAATGTCTGAAATATTATAGTAATAAAAGAGACACACTTCCATATAGCATTTTCTGAGATATATTCAAGTAGGAAAGCAGCTGAGACCAACTGAAACAAGCTATAATGTTAAAATATTGAATTGCTCTTGGCCAGAGTATCTAACACGAGTTATAAATTTGAATTTTATTCCTTTATGCTCACTGCTTGGAGATGTGGAATGAGCCAGCAACAATGAGAAATCTTTATAAATTTAATAGTGTATTTGCTTCTTTGTGACTTAGCATTCTAAAACACAGGCAAAAGAAAGTCTCCATTGAGAGAACATCAGTGACTCATATTCAGGGGATGGGCCATACTATATCTGGGACTGCTTTTATAATGTTAATTCAGCTCAGCTGTGTGAGTCCCTTTCCAACAGGGGTCATTTAATGAGAGTATTCTTTTTCAGAAAATCCTGTCTCTCTCGATTCTGGGAATAAGTCAACATTTGTGTTGAAGAAGATGCTAAATGTGAGGCAGCCAATCTCTCATTTGCTGTAGAAGAGGAATTTGATGTTGTGAATGATGTAGCACTTGCACAACAGTTGCTGGATTTAGGAATTTGAGTATTGCCCAGAATACACACTGTGCTTTTTCTATAAAATTCCATGGCCCTACTGAAATAATTTAAATTGTAATTTTTCAAAATTGCAATTAATTCTGTTTCCCTCATTTTCTATACCAGATTTTAAATCCTTCCATCTGATTTGTGGAATTTTAAAATCTCATAGTTGTAATTTAACATTTAGTAGACTGTAGGTCTTAAAGGAATTGCAGCTACCCACAGTTAGTCAAAAGATGAGCTAAAGGATACCAGCTATTCACCTAAACCAAAGTGACTGTGATAATTTGTCCTATTTTCCTTTTTGTAGCATTCTTGCTACTTAATTCCAGGGGACTATAGGCAGTCTGAACTTGTTAATTACTGTGAAAAATCAACACCAAGGTATCCCATTTTAGGCATCCAAAGTTAGTGAGCAATTTTGGCCATACTTCCTTTGTTTCCATCTAAAAAATTGAATGAATGGAAATGGTAATCTTTATGTAGTGTCTGAATAGCCATACAAGATGTATGTTCACCAGTTCTCTGGCTCTTTGCCCTGCTCCTAAGATAAAGAAACATCCATACTTGGACTTGAATCTCCATCAATGGTTCTTCATCCAGGCATTTGATGTGAATTGAGGGATCTCAAGGAATATAACAAAATGGATTTCTTGTGAAACCTAGACATCACCTTAATTTACTTTCACCAAGCAAAGATGACACCACTGACATAGCTCATGAGAGTCAAGAGAAATTAATGGTTGGTTGTGAAGAGCTTAGGTGCTGTCATGAGGAATACCATAGAAAAGTCTATAAGATAACAATGTCTATCAAGAGCAGCATTTGAGCAAAGAGTGATAAACAAAATGCAAGATCACATGTTGAAATGGGGAGAAAATAATAGTGAATGATTTGGCACTATCCATTCATTCCAGTAAATGAGCTGAGGGTATATAGAAAGAACAGCTTATGATCTGATAATGGAAGGCCATTGAAAGGTGACTTTGCAGAGGGGCTTAACCTTGCATGGACATTTTTAATTCTGACCTATCCTAAATCTTCTAATGCTGTACATTTATGTGCCATTTCCCAGATTTTTGTTAAAATAAAACCTATCTACTTCATATTCCAGAAAGATACATAAATACAATTTATTTCATATTACATTTCATTGGGACTTTTGAGTCCCCTGACTGGTTGGAACTGCTAAACCTCTATATTTGAAATTTGTATCATTAATAAATGTGTGCTCCAATTACCCAAACATACTCTGACATATGGTATCAGTAGGTACCCAACTCATTATGGAATTAAATACACAGCTGACAGACTGACAAGAAACTTCATGGAAATAACCCACCCAATTGAGCAACTTCCCCCTGATGCTTGCTTTTCCTAATCATCTGGTCTACAACACAGTATTATTGTTACATAATTTTTTTTTTCCTTATAACTTCCATTTTTCTTTTGCATATTAAAACATAGATTTAAATAAATTACTTGAAAGTTCAGTTGAAAATCTGTGGCACTGCCACACCTGCATTTACAAATCATGGATGGATGCTTTGGTCACCAAAAAATAATTTCTTTCTTTTACAATTCAGTTCTTAAAATATAACTCCTCTACAATGTTGATGATTTTTTAAATTTAAATAGCAAGATAAATGTTTCTCCAATAGTACTATTAAGTGAAATTAAACATTTGATTCCTTTCTTGTGTGCAGTCTCCGGCTCAGCTGTATACACTGCAGTCCTCACTTGTATAAACTTTTCTTCACATAGCATTTTAAAAGGTATTATATTTTCTTCAAATTTTCATTCTGTGTGCATTATCACCTTGAGAAAAGCCACTTGTTTCATGTAATTGTTTTCATTTGGGGGCTCATTCCAGTGTAAAGTCAAATCCTCTCAAACCTTCGTTTGATTCCTGGTTTTATTGATGGCCACCCTAGACTTTGGGTAGCTATGAAGAATTCTATATCTGTCATTCTGATCTCTAAAATTTTTATACATCAGGGAATCGAGTATTGTAGCAAGTTTTTTTTCATTCTAATGTGTTATAATACAATTCGCTGTAAGACAGTTTCACCAATACAACATCTGTCAAACCAGAGATCACGGTGTAGGAGTGATGTTTGGCTGAGGCCATCTACTGGTTGTGTTGCTGATTTTTCATTCCCAGATTTGGAAAATCACTTTATATTTGTAATTCCATTGTAATTATAAAAATAGCAGCATATATTAATAATCACCTACATACATAATGTTTTTATGTACTGTTTATTTGGTTTTTAGATTAAATATTCTGTGCACTTAATATGGCCCAATTATCAGAAGAAAAAAAATTAATTTATCTTGCTTTCATAAATAAAATAAAAATAGAGGGGAGGAGGCGTAAAAAAGCTTTACTTCTCACACCAAATAACACCAAAAAGAAAGCAAGGAATAAAGTAATATTAATGCTAAGATGTAGTAAACAATTTAGTAAAGGAATTTAGTAAACTATTTAGTAAAGGAATCTACATATCTTTAGCTTTTATTTCTGTGATGAAAATGATAAATAATTCTTTTTGTCTTACTTCATGCTTTGTAAGATTTCACATTGAATTTGTATATGTTGTTCTAAAATATCTAAGATCCATGATGCATAGTTTTGTTTGGATTTAAGAAGATCTCAGTCAACTTTATGATATTCTTCAAAGACTTTTATTAAAAATAAATTCATGCAAAAAAAACATAGCTGATGAAGAGAAAGATAAAGCCTTTAAAACCAGAAGGTCTAATCAATGAGATACTGCAAACTAAGAATAATCCAGACAATTTAGTTCAAAGTGCGAAAGTGTATTTTTATAATGATCCTACTACGTATTTATTCACCTATTGTATGATAATATTGATAATTATTTGTGCTGTGATTGAGTAATTTCTATTATTGCAAGACTTTACACAACTTTTAACTGTGTTTTCAGGAGCAAGAGAGAGCATTTTACAGATTTTGCAAATTTAAGAGAGATCTTCTGCACTTATTAAATTAGTATACACACAAATTGATGTAATTATACAAACAGACACAAACATATATACATATTAACTTATTATGCTTATGCCATGGTTTAGTTGATGTGGAGGTGTTGGACTTGATGGTCTCAAAGGTCTTTTCCACCCTAGTTCATTCTGTGATTCGGTGACTCTGTGCTTATACATACATATATGTGCATGTTTGAAATACATGAGTTTACATCTATATATGTATATGCATGCATGCACACCTATATATCACACCAACATCTAAATTGTACTGTTTACAGTCTCAGTTACACAAAATACTCTGTTGGCTCTTATCTGTACTGAGATTAAATATCTGCCCTATTATATTATTCACATTTGCCCTCAGCAGATCCATCAGGAGGACAGACTTCTAACAGGAGCTGTAAGTGGCAAGTAATTTTATCAAGAAATGCAAAACGCAATTTAAAATGTATAAAAGGCAGATAAACAATAAGACTTCCGAGCATAAACAGGAAAGCGTAAACATATTGCAGGTTTGGAGACCAGACTATGGGAACTATAACCAGGAAGGAAGACATCGCCACCATCATAAATGGAACTGGTAAAAACACCTGTAACAGAAAGAAAAAAAGTGGTTTAGGAAATGAATGATCCAACTGTGATTTTATTCCTTATTCACTAGAGTAACAATGTGTTCTTTGCCACAGTAGAGTACCATTTCTCAAGGTGCTATAAATTCACCAAGGACAAGAGTCATCTGACTCAAATTGCCTATAAGAGAGGCATCTTTTAAAAATATTTCTTTAGGCTCCTTCTATTGTTGAGGGAGAGAAACAGGCAGTACTGGAAATCCATTTGTTCACATATGATATTGTGGGTTCCTATCAGTCTCTCAGGGCTGGGTGCCTAGAAGCCTTCACAATAAGCACACACTTCTAACCCAGCTTTCTGACTGCTGGACTAAGAGGAAATTCAACCTATCCTTAATGACTGTGATTGTATCAGGGATCAAAGTTTAATTAACTCTGAATGGCAATGGGTCCTATACTGTTCTTGTCACTGCTCCACACTGGTATGGTTCCACATTGCACATCTCTCCCATTCTGCAAAGAACCATCTCATGTTTTCAAGTTCTCTGGGGCAAAGACCATCTGTTTCTTTCACTTCTTTCTATAGTGAAGCAAAATTTTCAAATAAGGCTCTAAGCATTGAGATTATTATTTTTATTTTTGTGACTATCCACTTTGGATTTGCACTTCTTCTTTAACTTTTGCATGCTACCCAGGACTCAAAAAAAAAAAAAATCTATAAGAAATATTTTGTAACTTAGATCCATTTACTTTGTATGGTCGGTGTAGGTGAGGTTCCCGGTATCGAAGTACAATCAGGCTTGCACAAGTCAATCCAATCATAAGCCAGGCAGAAAATCCAAAGTAATTTGTCAACATAATAAGGTCAGAGGGGATGATAAAAATGGATGCAATGGTGGTTGAAAAAATCATGGCTGGTGCAGGAGTACAAGTGTGGACATTAAGCATGGATATTAAAAGAGGTAAATGTCCTGACTGACTTCCAGCATAGCTTAATCGCCCAAGTGTGAACATGCTGCTGTTGAGGGCACCAAATATTGAGACAGCAACAGAGAGAGGAATGATCCAGGAAACAGAGGGGATCACTCGATCAGCCCAAGTGACGGCCACAGCAACTGCAAGAAAGCAAAGAATTAGTGTAGTACAAGTACCACGTTCTGAATAACTAACAGACTCAACAGGAACAAAACCTAAAATATAAGAAGCACCCATTATTTGCCAGCAATGCTTGCTTTTTTGTTGCAGTAGTCAAACACTAATCCAATCCTAAGGGTATTTCATTCAGGTGCTAAACATTTCCTGGGAGGATGACAGCAAGACGGAGTGCTATCTGCCAGAGCAAGCCTGGGAAAGCTGCCAGGGCCAACACCAGAGTCATGGACTGCCCAGCAGGAGTGAGCTGCATCTCACACCCTGCACCACAAACACACACACTTGGGCAAGGAAAGAAAATTAACTCCTTGGTCCCTGGCATGACCATGGTGGTGACACAATCTGCTGTTACAGGAAACTGCCAACAGGAGCACATCTGCATTCAGAGATGAGTCAACAAATGTGCTGTTAATGAGATCTTGCTTTGGGTGGAACTGGGAAATGTGAAAGATTGTTTCTAAACAAGAGATATTCAATAATGCTTGGAAATTAGCTATAGCTGATATTGTAGTGGGGACAAGATTTAGTGGGTCTATAACCAAATGCCATGAGGAACATAGGTCTGACAGTGTCCTGTGCCTCACAGGAAGTTATTAGACATGGAGAAAACAGTGCCCCCACCTCAAAAAGAAACCCAAAAAAACCCAAAAAAAACCCCAAAAAACCCCCAACCAATAGTGATGAAACAAGAACAAGCAATGTTTGAAAAAGTGCTATAATTTTAAGGTTATCTTCTCAGCTGGCATAGATAATTACAGTTCCCCTGGTATGCATGGAGCTGGTCATGCCAGCTGGCAGCTGCTATTCATGGATAGTCTGGTATTTGCTGCCTCCTTCATTGTAGCATGCAAATGATCCATCTCTCCCAGCAGACAGCCTGACACTGGCTGAGCAATAATATGAGGTTACTGAGTGACAGGTACACTGTTCTCATTTATATTAGTGAGATTTTTTTCATAGGAAGAAAATGATTAAACCATCCAAATGAGGTATGGTTTTTGTCAGGCCTGCAGGCAAGGTATCACAGCTCAGTCTCATTACAGTGTGATTTAAAATGTGCTGCTTGGACAATCAAGGAGAAATACAGCTCCCTTTGGAGTTTTTATGGCCAGCTTATAGGTACAGGATCTGGGACAGCCTTTACATACACTGGAATTTTGCATAGGCTCTTCTAAGAAATCACAATATTTATCATGAATAAAACACACCCAAAATGGCTACATTTTTGTGTCCTTAGTCTTTTCTCTCCTCCTGAATATGTTGGACTTGTCCACCTCCTAAAGAGTAATGGCTTTAGTCTGAGACTCCATGAGATAGGGAAAGAAGGAGGAGATAAGATTAAATCTACAGGAAAACAAAGACCATCTCTATACTTGGGACCTGACTTTCACATTTATTTTCCAGGTTTTTATACACTTCTGATTTCTTTTTAGACAGTGTAGGGAAAAGCCAACAATTTCAACAATCTGCCTGCATTCATCCAACTTGTGTCATACAGTAAAATAAAGAATTCTCTGTTAAAAGAAAATTAACCCAAATTTCTGGACTGTGAAGTTAGGTGAGCGGAAGTAACTCAGGGCATTGACATCAGATGGATATGTCAATGGGCCAGTCCTTTTTAATGCAAAAAAATATAATACATACCTGAGGAGACAATTTCCTTAGGTGTGAGGACAGTCAGATATGAGATGTTCACTAGTAAATAAAAAACAATTACTGCAGGAACAGCAGTCATCACAGTTAAGGGGATATTTCTGCTGGGGCGTTTCATCTCCTCTGAAAAATACAATTTAAAACAAAAAATGAAGCAAGGTGTGTAGCTTCTGCAAGTGTTTTTCAGTGGTGAAGCTATGCAGAGTTTGACAAGACTGATACCAAAGTCCTGCCCCAATCCCTAATTACAGCTGCTAAATTCACTGCTTATCAAGTCCTACAGTGGTTCTCAAATAGGTTAATATCAAAGATTCTTATGTAATTTATTTTTATTTAGTTATTTTTAACTGTTTTGGAAGAAGGGCTGGATGAAGGGCTGACTGATTCAAAAAATGACAAAAGGAGTGATAATTTCCCTTTGATTTATCACATATTTGCCTTATATTAGAAAAGTGATTTGGAAGGAACTTTTCAAGTAGCCTTACTTGAAAATCACTAACTTAAACATGAAACTCTTAAGTCACATTATTCTTACATCACCTCATGAATCCTGATCTGAAACTTTGTGAGCATATTTGCCTATTCCTACTCAAAAATTTTCTCTTTGCTCTTATATCAAGAAATACAGAACAGAAAAGACTGAAGGTATAGACATAAGAGCAATAATAAAGTGGCTTTAAAAGGGGGCTATTCCCAGGTGGATTCTGACGATTATTGTCTTTTCCAGGCCAAAGATGGTGGAGGAAAACTGTTTCGTGCTAAGCCTGATACCTTACAACTACTCTTACCAAACAAAAGAAAAACAAATTTTGCAGGTGAATAACTCAGGCACTGGCACACATTCCTGGGCATGTCATAGTCCCAGAAAAAGATGGAGCTGGTTTCAAGAAGCTTAATTTCCATTTTAAAGGGTTTTTTAGATCTCTCTCACTCCTTCCTCTTCATCCCTCTCCACTTCCCACTTCCCTCAGCGTTTACAGACAATTTCCTCAGTATTACCAGCAAATAACTGATAAGACAGAAGAAGTGAAAAGTCAAATGTGCAGCTCATTTAAACTCTTTTTAAGAGACAGAAATCTGTTTCTTCCTTCACATTTGATTTCTATCTTCTGCTCAGGACATCAGCCTTGAGCCATGCTGGCTGTACTGCACAGAGACAAGACTGAAGGACCACAATAGTGGAAATCAGATACTATCAGAAAATTTGGAATTTATTTCAGATGTAAAAATTACACTTATTAATTTTGAGTCCATAAGAAGATAATCACCAAAATTGCCAATTTAAATTTATCTTTCCATCTGTTTTGTTGCTTGTTGCAGTCTTGCCAGCCAGCTGGCACCTGATCCATCAGCTGAAGCTCACAGAAATGAAGTTATTGTTGAAGAATTTGAAATTCAGTTCAGTTCAGAACTATTGCATAGGTTACATGCATAAACAGCTGTGCTGCCCAGTGTATGGCATTTATTAGTACTGCAAACTGATCAGAATAAATCAGTATTTTATCATAAACCTTGTATTTTCTCAGGTTTACAAACCAAAGTGCTTGCCTTTAAGGAATCCGTAAGGTTTCTAAACCATACTTTCCTGATTTATATCACTTTTTTTTTTTTTTTAATTGCAGCTTATTTTTAAAGCTGTAGTACCTGGATTATAAAAACAGCAGTCAGGTTTTCAAATATTAACCAAATTTTCGCATTATCCTCACCACCGAACTTTGTGGTATGCATTTAACACATTCAGTTTATTTAATGTTTTACATAATAGAGGTCAATGGATACAAATGGTTAAAGATATAACACCAATATCCACTAGCTTTCGACGTAATTCCATGAACATGATGATACTATAAAACTCTATTAATTTAACTGGTGATGTGAATAACTAACATTATGAACATCATCTCTGTAGCTTTCACAAAAAAATGTTCATTTATTACTGCCACATGTCAGCAGATACAGGACAGGAAAGTAAATAGATATTCAAAAATCTTTTGAATGTTAAAATTGAGTAGAAGCTCTATGAAAAAATTTATACTGCCTTCCATAGACCTCTCTTTACCTTTTATTAGACCTCCAAAAATCTATTTTCCCAGGAAAATAAATCGCATAAAAGTACTACATTCTAACAAAACTCAAAATTAATTTGTCCATGTTCAAATCAGCTGCATAACCTCAGATAAGGCACAGATATTTAAACAGAAATTATCTATGCACACGTAGTTTGGCATGAATAACTTAATACTTTCCTAAAAATACACTGACATGGGCACTGAGAAAGACAAAATGCAAATTTTTAAGGTATGAAAAGTTCTGTTTATGCATGAGATTTAAAATTAACTAGTATGATTTCTCTTGCACTTCCCTGGAAGTGTCAGCTTGATTCTGCACAAAAAGCAGGAATTTCCTAGAGAGGAACAACGCCTCTTCTACCAGCCCCAACAAACACGCATGTAAAATGTGAAAAAGCCTGTGGTCTTGAAGCAGAGACATGTTCTCCCAAAACAAGCTGGGGAACACAAGAATGAGAACTGCAGAACTAAATCTAAAGAAGAGGAGCGGAATACCTGCCACGTAATTGAGGGACCACCAGCCGCCGTACGCGTACAGCCCCTGGAAGAAGGCTTCAGCAACCTGGGAGGCGTTGGGGATCTCTGAGCTGAACATCTCCTCAAACCTGGCCAGAGTCTCCTTTTGCCTCGCAGCGAGGAGAACTATGCCACCGACAGCAATCACAGACAAGGCCATCATCTTCAGCAGAGTGAAAACGGTCTGCACCCACGCTGCCATTTTGACACTGAGGCCATTCAAAATCCCCAGGGACCAGAGAACGGCCAAGGCCAGGCACTTCTTCAGCACGTCCGGTGCAGGACAAATGCCATAGAAAGGCTGCGTGGCATATTCAGCAAACAGCAAGGCTCGAGCAGCATTTGATGCTGGCTTGGTAAACGTTGATGTCCAGATAAACATGAAGGCAGGCAGGGATCCAAGGCCTCTTTTGATATGGCTGTATTCTCCTCCAGAGAAGGGCAGAGCGGATCCCAGCTCTGCATAACAGAGGGCACCCATCAGAGAAACCAGCCCAGATGCGGTCCAGATCGTTAGTGCGACACCAACATTGAGTAAGGAATGTTTTAACACCCCTGTGGGAGACACGAATATCCCTGCTCCAACAATTGATCCTATAATAAAACTTACCCCATCAAAATAACCTATATTTCTCTTGAGTTGTATCTTCGCTTTTTCTTTTCTTTGCACATCTTTGGGGTTATTGTTTTCTCCTTTTCCCATTTTTCCTGGGTTTTTTCACAGCAGATTTCACTTTGTTGTCAGCAGTCTGTCATAGCCCTACTTTCTAGTGAAATGTTATGGGAAGCTTGGCTTAATCATTCAGAAAAGAAAGCATACTTTGGGTTTTGATGTCTCCTGTGTGAAGATAATTAACCAAATACTTCAAGAAGCACTGGCAAATCATGTACATGTTGGTTTAATATGTGCTCCAGAAATTATTAAGCTCTGCAGGTATTTTTAAACAGCATAAAAATAATGCACGGCAAATGCTCACTTCTCAGATGATTTTCATCAACAGATTTCACTTTGTTTTATGTACATATTCAGAGACAACCACAGACATGAATAAATGTGGTTTTACATCAGCCCTAGCAAAAGAGGCAGGATATGGCAGCACAAGGAAAGAAATCAACCTTCCATATATTATTGACAGTGATATGGACATTAGATGAACAGCCTTGCACTATTTTTCCACCATCCATATAGAAAATGGGCAGTGATAACCAATGATTACCAGTATGTTTTGCCAAAATCTCATCAGTCACTGAGTATATTGGAACTTGTTTATACTTCACTTATTAAACACTGCCTTAGAAAGAGAATTACCAGTTTTATTCCCATTTTTTTTCCTGAGTACTAATTGTTAGACTAGTACTCAAGCACGTCCTAAGATGACATTAAACGTCAGACATTGCTGTGAGGGAAAGAAGCTGTATCATAATTTTCTGCATGGGGGCTGTAGAACAGAAAGAGGAAGGATGAAAGCTCCCACTGGTGTAGCCTGTGTTTTTTAAGGTGTAGCCACGGATTTTTCTACATATTTTGAAAATATGTGCCAATCTGTGGTATGTTTTGTGTTAGGAGCTTCTCTTCAATCAGATGTGGAAATATCATAAACCAATTACTTTTGTACCAAAAAAATGCAATTACTCTTTTTAAAAGATGTAGAGAAAAATGGGCAGAAAGAAGAAAACTAACTGAAAAGAAGCTCAGCATGGACCCTAAGGGTTGTGTAAGTTCCCACATTCCTAACTGCTAACTAAAAGTTCTTACTTTTTGTCAGTCAAGTTGCAGAACCAGTTTTGTCCTGCAGGTCAAAGTTCAGCAGTGCAGTGAACAAAACTCATGCTTTTACAGGGGCCAACTTGAAAGACACAGTGATTCACATCAGTCCTGAACTGCAGGATTTTCACTCAAATACAAAATAAATTCATCTGAAAAGTTAGTTTACAGAATATGCCATCATGTAAGAAACCTTTGTCTAAAATACACATTTGCTCAGAATGTTCTTTTAATTAATTCAATGACTTAAAGTGTGTTTCCTTCACCATACAGAAGCTTTGCAGCATGGTCAGTGACAGAATTTACAGCTCCAGAGCTGTACAAAAATTCTTCCATTTTCTTCAAATTCCTGCAGTACTCACTAAATACTTTCACCTTACAGACTAGAAAAATTGTAGTTCTACAAGAATCAACCTCTACTTACTAAAATTTGCATAAATTTCAAATTGTATTTATTAATTTCATAAATTGTAGTATATATTTAAGTACACATTTACCATGCATTATTAATAATTCATAATAATTAAAATATTAATTCTCTAGTATTCATGATCAGGAAATTCAGCATGGCATATATTTTGAATGGTTAAAGCATTATTTAATTTCTTGTTTTATTTCAGTATCTTTTCTGGGTCTCCTACTCTGTAAATGCACATGTATTTTTTGATATTCAGTAATCTTACAACCCTCTGTGTATTCTGCCATGTACAGCTGGATTTGGATCACTGTCTTAGAAAAAAATCAATGTTACACTGAATGGCATTTTAAAGTACAGATGCAACTGACTTTTTTCATTGATCATCCTAGAGTATGATTTCTAGTACAAAGACATTTATGGAATCTCCCAAACAGCAGATTAATAAGTAATTTTTACTTCTGACAAAGCTCCGAAAGCCTCACTTGGTGGTTGGGCACAGGAACAGGCTCTTTAGGGAAGAGGTCACAGTTCCAAGCCTGACAGTCACACAGTGCTCTCAGGCACATGGTGTGACTCTTGGGGATGGCCATCGATGATCCCTGTGTGTTCCTTCCATCTCAGGATATTCTGTGATTCTGTGAAACTCTTAACACCGGGTGAGCTCTAAAAAACACTGAAGGGCCCCCGCCACGTCCCCAGTGTTGGAACCATGGAGGCTGAACATTTCAGGCTTTCTGAGCTGAGTGGTGCTGACCCTCAGCCAAACACTGCATTTGACCTGAGGCCTTGGAACAGGCTTCCGAGATTGTGTGATGGCACAGGAGCTGTGGCTGTGTAGTTTTAGTGGTGTTGTGTGATCTCACAGGGTGAAAACTTGGATTTGGGGTTTTGGTATATAGTAATGTGTGTGAACCAGAATAGAGGATTTGGGGTGTTGTCTGGGTCCTTCCTCTTCCTCCTTCTTCTTCATGGGTTAAGGTGGTTTTCTGTAATTGGGTGAAAAAGGTCCGCATTGTGGGCCTTAGGTGGTCATTATTAGGTCAGAAGCATAAATATAGGAGTCACCTTGTTATTGGGTAATTATCACTTCAATAGCCTTGAAAAGAGTTAGAAGCACTGTATTTTACCTAGTTTCTCTAACTCGCTAATTGGAGTTCACGCCTCATGAGACTGTAAACAGATATAATAAACAACCAAGTCCAAACTCGAAACCTAAATCTCCCCTGTCTCTCATCCTAACCTCAGCTGAGATAAAGAAAGTAGAGCTGTAAAACCCCTGAGAATTCAAAGCGACCAGGTCTCTAAAGCCGACCCCTTCCTGGGCCGATGGCACGAAGCGGCACGCAAGCGGCAGGAAAGCGGCAGGAAAGCGGCATAGAGCAGAAGAAGGCGGCAGGAAAGCGGCAGGAGGCGGCAAGGAAGTGTCATAGAGCAGAAAAAGGCGGCAGGAACGCGGCAGGAGGCGGCAGGGAGCCCAGCGGAGGCACAGGACCCGCCCTCGCAGCCCAGCGGGCTCCGGCAGCACCGCCCCCCCGCGGCCGCGCCTGCCCGCGGC
>VWYP01026625.1:82866-105091 GCA_013400435.1 Pycnonotus jocosus
GCCTGAGGCGGGGAGCGCTGCCGGGGGAGACGAGGGAGGTTTGACGCGAGATGCGGTCAGCGCGGGCGCCCGGCGGGATGGCGGGGATCCCCGGCGAGCTCAGCCTCATGGATAAGGGCGTTAAGAGGTGAGTGCGGACGGGCCGGGGAGAGGGGAGGCCGCGGCAGTGGGGGCCGAGCTGCCCGGCTGACGGTGGGCGCCTCTCTCCGCAGCCTGCGGGATGTGCCCCTGAGCCCGGACCTGCACACGCTCAACGCCCACTGTAACCTCATCGCCAGGATCCAAGGGCTCGACCACCTCCGGAATCTGCAGCACTTGGATCTGTCATCAAACCAGATCCGCCGCATCGAGGGGCTCGGTTCCCTGGCTGAGCTGCGCACCCTGAGCTTGTCCTGTAACCTGCTGACCAAAGTGGAGGGTCTGCAATGTTTATTTCTGTCCATTTAGCAAGTTAGAAAGGTTTTCTAAGAGTCGTCTTGAAGTTTACTTCTGGAATGTTTGCATATAATTAAGGTTATACCAAGTTAGTATGCTAACCATTTTATAAAGTAAATTTTAAGATGCGTATATATATAGTCTTTGTAAGTGTTATCATAGCAAAATGCCTTCATTTAGAAGGAAGACCTGATCTTTATATTATGATTATAGTTTAATGTCATACTTTGTAGTTACAATCTTTAAGGGTTCACTTTGCAAGCTTTGAATTTGATGAAAGCTGAGCATTCTTCTGAAAATCCTACTGTTTCTATTTTTTCCCCTCATTTCGTTTAGGACTGGAAAAACTCTTTAATTTAACTCTGCTGAACTTGTCATATAATCGCATACATGATCTCTCTGGTAAGTGATGTTGCCATGTGCTGTGCAATACAAAGCATTTGTCTATTTTAATTTTTAAAAACTTGACCAAGTGTATTTTGAGAAGTTCCTAGCACTTCAAGTGCCAATTCACTGAATAATTCTAATAAAGGTGGAAATTGCTGCTCTTCTCAGCTTTGAAGGTTTTGTCACCAAAGATTGTTCTGAACTGGAATTTATTCTTCTGTGTTTGGTGAGGCCAAGTTTGTTCAGAAAGTAGTACAGTAAACACTTCAGACTTACTTCCAAAATATTAATATCTTTCATTTTTATAGAACAAAAATGCAACTTTACATATGATATGGAAGTTCTCTTGTATATCTGTTGAAATGGTCAGTTGTTCTTACGATTTCATGCTACAAAATCAAGAGAACTTGAAATAGGAAATTAAAAGAATGTTAGTAACAATGTTGTTAATGAGCTTGTGTTATAAAATGAAACTTCAAGGAAAAGGTTTATTTTTACATACATTGTAACAGTCAGAGATTAATCTGTTTCTTTAAAGTTAGTTCACATAACTAACTTAAGTGTTGTACTTTGTGGTGGAGTAGCATAGGTAATTAACATGGAGACAAGGATGTGGAGTAAGTGTTGTTCTCTCATTTCTAGTTATGATACATTTTTTGCTGGACATTTTTCAACAAGATGCCATTTGTTCTAAACCCCATAGTCTAGGACTGTAGCAAAAACCATTACTTTGTGGTTGTTCTTTTCCCTGAAATTTCCAGGATTTCAATCCCTTCATGGAACCAGACATAAGATTAGCCACATTTACCTTCACAGCAACTGTGTGAGCAATATGAATCACTTACTTCAGTGCACGAAGGGGCTGCGCTGTTTGACAAACCTTACACTGGAAAGAAACGGAAAAGACAATCCAGTTTGTCACACAGCAGGTATGGATCTGATCTTATGTAGATACTTGGAGCTCAGTAGGTCAGGGGTTCCTTTTAAGCTGTGAGCCCTTTTCTGAAGCTTACAAGTTCATTCATAAACTGACCAGCCCGCAGAAATCTAAATTCTGTCAAAATTAATTCATTTTCCATTTTAAAAAATGCTTTTTTCCCTCCATGACATATGCTCAAAATGGTAACTTGTATGCTTTGATAAGGCTCAACATTTTCACTTGTCAGTTCAGAGGAGGGCCACCAACATGATTAGAGGGATGGAGCACTTCTCCTATGAGGAAAGGCTGAGAGAATTGGGATTGTTCAGCCTGGAGAAGAGAAGGCTTGAGGATGACCTAATTGTGTCTTTGCAGTACATGAGAGGAGTCTACAAGAAGGAAGGAGAGAGACTTTCCAAGGGCATGTAGTGACAGGACAAGGAAGAACAGCTTCAAACTGGAGTCGGTTTAGATTAGATATTAGGAAAAAATTTTTACTGTGAAGGGCGGTGAGGCACTGGAACAGGTTGCCTGGAGTAGTTGTGGATGCCCCATCCCTGGAAGTGTTCACGGCCAGGTTGGATGGAGCTCTGAGCCATGTGGTCTAATGGAAGGACAGGAGTATTAATATTGTGAGATGGAAAGGTGGAGAACTCAAAGAATGTGTGTAGAGATACTGAACTACATAGACAGAGGGCAGGCACAGGGAGTAGGTCGTCTGCTACTGATAGAGACCTCAAGAGAAAGGTCAGTAACAGCTTTTCCTGCCTTTCCCCCTGTTTCAGGTAGCAGTGACAGACTCTAGGATCCTCTGCAGTAATTGGCATTTTAATCCAAATAGGTGCCAGGTGTTTCACTAGGTAGCATGGGGATGAGCTGGAGAATGCGTGTGGATACATCACTTTCAGTTGCCTTAGAGCTTGTGGTTTGGGGGTCGGTTTTTCAGGCTATTAAAATGGTACACTCTAAGTTCAAACAAGTTAAATTGTAGCAGCCTATATTGGTGTAAGTTTTTTTATTTTCTTTGTGTATAAGAGGGGGAAAATCTCTTACAGGTAGGTGGAAGTGGAGGATTGATGCTTTTACGAGAGTTCAAAGATAATTTCATTACAAGAGTAGGACAGTAGGAATTACAATACATAATAGCAAACATATCATGAGCACACAATTGATACAGGTGTAATGTATGTACAATTCAAAAGAAACATCAGAGGTTATTGAGGAAAGCCAAATAAGGTTTTAAGTAATGTTTTTAAATGCACTCATCGTGTTTTACAGATATATTCAGGCACTAAAGAAAAGTAATAGGACTATTAAAGTTATCAGATTAACTTAGCAAATGCTACTAGTTTTCTTCTGCAAGTATTTACATACCTCTTCATATCTCTGTCTGTGGTGGCACCTTCCAAGCTGCACTGTTCAGCAGCCCAAATTCTGATAAACTAAAAAGGCTAAATTCAGTGCTGTACAGGTTCATAATGCCTTATTTCATTCACTGACAAAGGATGAAGTTGTCTAAGCGCTTTCAGAACTTGCTTTTCCATTGCATTCGACTGCTCTTCCACTTGGTTCAACTGTTTGGGTGCAGTAGGCTGATCTTGAAAGGTTGTCTGTGCAACTGCAGTGTACTGATGGTGGCTGGGAAATCCCTGTGTAGATCAGGAGTAGGCAGGCAACTTCCCAGTTTTAATTTGTAATGTTATTTCTTGAAAGCCTTGAGTGGGGAAAGGCGCGACAATTGTAGATCACTTACTACTTTTTTGCTTACATTAAAAATGCAATGAATCATTTAAGATGACAAGGTACCTAAAATA
Organism: Pycnonotus jocosus; assembly: GCA_013400435.1. Taxonomy (NCBI): domain Eukaryota; kingdom Metazoa; phylum Chordata; class Aves; order Passeriformes; family Pycnonotidae; genus Pycnonotus; species Pycnonotus jocosus. The sequence goes on from VWYP01026625.1 coordinate 86,422, forward strand.
TGCCAGGCATCTCCTTGGAAGGTTGATTTCAATTTAAATGTGATTTTTTTCTCAAGGTTATAGAGAAACTGTTCTTCAGTCATTGCCCCAGCTAACAGCTCTAGATGGAAGAAATATTTCTGGTGAAGCAGTGGACCTGGCAGAAGAAAACTGTTCAGATTTGCAGTGTTTAGAAGACATTCTGGGCTCTTTGGTTTCATCTGGGTGCCCTTCATGCCGAGATCAGGTGCCGTAGCTTGTGTGTACTGGTTTTAAAATTGACATGTTCTATTTTTATAGTGCGTGCAACATATTAATGCTACAAGAGTTGTCTCTTCTTCTGATAGAACAATGTTCCCGTACCACTGGCGACACCACACATTGACCAGGCGCTGGCTCAGTTTCGGCAGCGTACAAGGATTCCAGTGCAAGGTGCCACCAGCTCCTCCACAGAGCCTGTCTCATCTTCTGAACCTGAGAAGATAGACCTTGATAAAATACACAGTGAGATGAGGATTCAAAGGATAGAAGATCAGATTTTACAGATACTGCAAAAGGTGATTTTTTTTCTGTGATTGCACAGCAAGTTTTGTTTGTGAGATAAGGTGAACCTTTCTGATAATGAAAAATTTGATGAACCAGACTAGAGCATTCCTACTGGTGTGTATGGGCTGACTGTGCTAATGTGTTCCTAAGCATTTTGAGAAGCTGGAAATAAAATAAAAAGAAGTCTTTAAAACTGAAGATTGCACTTTGTATCATGAATCATTCCATACAAAATAAAAACCATCATGTATGGGACTAGCAGAACTATCGGATCATGTTAGAATTTTTTTTTTTTTAATCCTGAAACCATCAATATACTAACTGAACTAGAGTAAAACATGAAATGCACCAAAGTGCCTGGATTATACAGTTGGTGAAAATTAATTTCACCAATAGGTCAACTTGGTCTGATATGTTCATCACCTATTATAGTTTGTGTTGTTAACATAGGTAACATAAGTTTGTGAAGTTTGTATGGTAGTGGTGTTTGCAAGGCTTTTTTGGTTTTAAATGCCGTATTTGTTTCACATTTTTCACCAACTACCTAAGGATTTTACCAAGCTTTGGGTATTTCAAATGGAAACAACTGTATGTTCTCAAGCATCCTGGATTTACTTTAGCTTTAAAACAACAAAATATTTCAACAAGGAGGAAAGGTATTGTGAAAGTAAAGAACTGGAAGCAAATGTTCAGTTTTTGTCAAAATGATTTTGTGTGAACTTTTTTAAAAGTATAAAACATAGCACCTGAATAAGTGTTAAAAATTAGCCAATCAGAAATCATAAAATTTGTATCTAAAATATTGATCTCTTCTTAGGTATCTGATAGTTCAAGACAGGAAGCTGCTCCAAGTGCTCTCAAAGCTAAGAGAGACACAGATCCAACTTCTGAGAGTGAAAATGAGAGTGGAAAAGAGAACAGCAGAAAGGTCATGAAAGGAAGCAGGATCCCCACTTACCGTAAAACTGCCTTATCTACAAAAGGTCATGCAAATCATCCAAAGAAAAAAATAACTGACAGGTATCCCAGTGTTTACTATATAAAGCCAAAATGAATTAAACTGAATATTGTCAGCATGAACATAGTTTTAACTTGAAACATTTCACTGAAAGTGGTAGGTTGAGTAAATCAGGTCAGTTAATAGTGCCCCAAAAATGAGTAGCTACTGAGGCTTCATTCGGTTGTTTCTCCATCTGAGCTGTTTCTTTCTTCAGGAAAGAAAGAGAAGGAAATTGAATTGAAGATTCCAGAACAAACACTTTCAAAATCCTAGCAGCTTATATTTCCATCTTTATTTTAAATTGTGATGACAAAAGAATTCTCCACAGATGGAACTGAGGAAATAAAAAATAAAAGATTCATGGTGTCAGAATAATGGTCAAGAATATATATCCTTGATGAAGCTGAGGATGCCATAGTGATTTGTTTGAGTTACATAGTAAATATCAGAAGTGATGAGTAGAAGACAATACAAATTAGAATATATTTGTTCAGTCAGCCACTGCAGCTCTACAGCTGCTCTACTCTTAGGAAATTATTCATGTCTATGTGATCATGAGATGGTTTTAGGTAGCATCTACTAGTTGTAAGTATATTTTTAGAGCTGAATATTTGAATTTAGCTGTTTCTGTGTTCTGATTAAAAATTATTTTCTAAATGGTTTTGAATTCTCTAGTATGCAGGTGCTGCACAGAACTGTAATGTTTTTTTCATTTAAAAGTGTCTGAATCTGCTGTTACTGTTTAAACTCTGCATACAGGGAAGAGAAGAAGAGTTCCTCGAAGTGTCCATGCTCCAGTCAGAAAGACTCTCATTTTACAGTAGTGGGAAAAAAAGCTGAAATACTAGCTGTAAGACAGAGCAATATGGAAAAAGTAGAAGAATGTAATTCAAATCCCATAGAGGAATCAACATACCGAGTAGGTTTTGCGTCATTTCAAGTTAAATGTATCTTCATCTGAAGCCAAACATAGGTCTCCTGGTCAAACTAAAACTGGAGGTGACAAAAATAATTACATGCAGATATTAAAAGTATCAAAAGTAGTGGAGTTCTTGTAGTGTCAACTGGGAGAGGATGTATTTTATTTCACTTTGTGGGAGTTTTTGGCCTGGTCGCTTGCACTTTCTTCTGTCATCCATGAATTCCAGAAAGACAAAAAAGTCTTGTTCTACAATTATAAATACTGTTTGTCATTTTTGGCTATGCTAGAATGTTTCCTAGTAAGTTGATGCTTATCACATTCTTGCTAAGGCACTGATTCAAGAACTGGATCAGGAGAAAGAAAGGAGGTGGAAAGCAGAGCAAGCAGAGAAGAAATTATTAGAGCATGTCAGTGAACTACAGAAGCATGCAAAAGAAGAAAAGAATATTCAGAGTATGACTCTATACACTACAGACAGGTAGGGAAACAGTGCTGTAGTCTAAGCCCATTTGTTATGGGCTTTTTTTTTTTGTTCCCAATAATTCATTTTGTAACCTTAAGAAACAAAGAGAGCTTTAATCAGTATACTTGGAAAATAAGGCATCAAGAAGTAGTGCTAGAATTTCTCTCAGTATTGCCTAGTGAAATTCCCTTCTGCAGCTTTCTTGCTGTTCTTGTCATAGAACAATATCAATATGCCACTTTCCTCCATTTCTAACCATCACTTTCCGAGTAATCTGTATTAAAACTGTACCTTCAGTTCAAGCTCTAGTAGCTGTCCCATACCATACTTCTGCCTTCTGTGTCCCTGTCTTCCTTTCCACATATACCTAGAGTGTTCTTTGCTTTTTTCTGTGCAGCACATGAGAACAAAAATGTTTCTGGCAGGCCAGAGTTGGCAATGTATTGTGCAGGGCTGGCCTAGCACATCTTCAGAGAGGTGGTTGTCACCATCCTTGTGTGTTCTGAGCAGCAGCCTGTTTTATAAAAGATCTCCTTATTTTTGGAGATGTCTGCTCCATTTGTCTTAACTGCATTGTGTTTATCAAAGCCACATTTTCTTTCTTTCAGGAAAAACCAAGCCATGTGCTTCCTGAGTTACCATCAATGACTCTGAATATTTCCCCTTCTTCCCTTTTTGTTTTAGGTTCACTTCCAACCTTTATTTTATACCCATCTACATTTATACCATCTTCTATAAGGGGGTTATTACATTCCTGTAAAGCAAAATAATACCGGAATGTAATTTCCTAAAAGATGTATCTATGAGATTGTCTCCATCTCAGGTTTTTAAAATGAATCCATGCTACACTTGTCTTAAGTAATAGTCTATGTCTCTTTAAACAGTTTAATGTGACAGTGCTATAAATAGTAAAACTCAGTAAAAAACCAAGATATGTTGCTACAACAGCTACTAATGCTTTTTTCTCAATGTGTTTGGCGTTAGACTTATAAGTAAAATGTTTGTAATACCACTTCATTGCATTTATTCTCAGGTTAAAGGAATTGATATTGAAAGAGAGAGATGCCAAAGCAAGACTGCAAGCAGATGTCCAACAGTTGAAAGGCAAAACTGAAAGACTTACTAATGAGCTAAATCAGGCAAGAAATAAAGAAGCAGAATATCAGAAGGCCATGCAAGCTTTAGAAGAAACACTATCCAAGATGGAGACACAGAGACTGCAGCAGCGAGCAGTAGAGGTAAATATTTTTCATGAGTAAATAATGCAATGGCAACAGGGTGGCTACCACAGTCCTGAATACAAAGAAATACGAGATTTTACCAGCACTGAGTCTGAGTTTTCCACAGTAAAACCTGGGGCTTTTTTTTCTGCATAGTAGTAGTTAATAACAGGTATACATTTTAATTTTCAATTAATGTATTGTTAAATGGTGGCCTTAAGATAAAGGAGAACATGTACTTACGTACTTAACACTGAGAGCTGATATTTTCTGAAAATACAGAGTGACAAAGACAAGTTTCTAAGGTTGCTAAAATCAGTAGATGTCTTACTACTGGGATGGAAATGTGGTGGTTCTGTTTGTTTTGCTGATTTAAAGAATTAGATGCTTTTTATTGCAACCAGAACAAAACAATTGCTGAGAACGTTAAAGATTCTGGTTAGTTTGTGTGATGTTTTGTGGTTGGTTGGTTGGTTTTGTTTTTACAGCTGGAGAAGATAATGATGTTTTTGTAGTCAGAGGCTCTTTGTTGAGTATACAAATATTTAAGATCAAGATGCTGGACCAGATACTGCCACTATTTCTGTCTGAAAAAATAATTGCTGAATTTTCAGTGTCCTCCAATATCTGTTCCTTTTATTTGTTGATATTCCTGTTAGTCCAGTCTGGTTTCACTGAACTTAGAGAAAATTAATCTTAACACATCCATCCTGAAAAGTCTTTAAAGTGATAGTGTGGTGCTCTAGGAAGTGTTGTTCGGGTTCCCTGAAAGGAATGGGAATCGGGGAGTGTGCTGACAGACAAACTGCAAAGTACCATCCAAGACAGCCTCTGCTTTAGGCTCCTGTTTGGGCACTTGAGTGGCTCTTACATTTCTTCCTTAGCTGTAGATACCCTGGAGCTATTATGGAATCTAGAAGTGACCTTCACTTTAGATCAGGTATCTGCCTGTCAGTTTGAAAAGTACTACATTTAGTGATTTGGAGAACAGGAAAGTGTGATTTGCATATGTGTGTGTGGTTTTTTCTATCCTATAAGAATGGAAACACCTTACTGATGTATGAGGCTTTTATTTTTCCTCCAATGAGTTTGTAGAAATAAGCCATCTCTTTTGGTGGCAGGAACATTGTTTTTATTAAGGGAATGTCTTTGTTCCTGTCTTTAAGATCCTGTAGCAAATATTCCTTAATAATTATGTTTCAAAGAATAATCATAATGCTCTCAAACTAAATCCTCTTTTAGAATGTTTTGAAGTTTTAATATACCTTTGGCCTATTTTATCAATTCCAAGATTAAGAAATTCTAGAATATTTCATAGAGCTTTCTCATTGTGCATCCTGGCAATTACTTTCAGTGGTAAATTATGGTTACTCCACGTAGCCACCACTGTTTAAGGCCTTCAGTCAGCATTACTTGATGACTTCTTGAAGAGATTCAAGATGAGTAAGTTTACTATGCATCTAAATGTGTACACTATTCCCTTGTTCTTCCTTGACATTTTTGTCAAAATATGTTCTTGCTTGACATTTTTTAAGTGCTTCAATTTAGGAGAGAATTGCTTCTCTTCTTCCACGAAACAAAGGAATACAGTGTGGTGTGTCTAAAAGTTACTCATTAAACTATTTATTAAAAGGCTTAACATGTAGAACATAAGAACTTAGCCTTCTGAAGTGTCCTGATTTTGAATTACCATTTAATGAGTAATCAAAACCTTTGATAACTCAAAAAATGAGTTATCAAAACCTTTTATATATTTTTTTTCATATCTTTTTTCTTCATGTTGAATCAGGAAAGAGTTTTGTATTTAAAAGGCTTAAGTCTATAAAATGGAATTACTCATAAAAGCTTGCATCAAATGGAAAAAGTGGAGTATGCCATCTGGTGTTTATACTGATTCTACATTTTTTGTAAAATCATTAGAAAGCAGCTCTGTTCAGCAACTGTACAAATCAGAAAGATGGAGATTTTTACAGAAGTGGAGTTAAAAAATTTAGGTTAATGTTGAATACATCTAAAAATGTTTTGTTTGAAACTAATACGAGTACTACAATTAAAAAGTTTCTAATTGAGGAACTCGTTCTGCCAATGCACTTCTTCCACTTCTGCAGGACACCTTGAAGTTCTTTACAAATTAATTAAATGCCCTTGGTTCTTTATTAAGGTTGCTTTTTGAGTTGTAGGAAGTTAAGACTTTATTTTGAACATCCTGTCTTAAATTTCTTCAAGTGCTACAACATATTAAGAAAAAAAAAAAACAAACAAAAACCCTCAAACAAAACACTCTTAGAAAGCACCTATTCCTTTTTGTTCTAGTATAAAACATGAAGACTAGATTACAGTTTTAAGAAAATCTTGCTCTTGTCTTTATGACACAGATGAAACAGGTACAAGAAGCGGAGCTTAAAGCATCAGCTAATGAAAGAGAAGTACAGTTACTTCGAATATGCGTCCGACAACAGAAGGAGAAGGTGAAACAACTACATGAGCTTCTTGTATTAAGAGAGCAAGAGCAAAGGTATGGGGTCATTGTTTTCCTTTCACAATTTAATAGAGATGCTCGTGTTGCCAACATGTTTTGTTTAAATGTGTTCTAAAGTACAAATGTGATTTTGTTCGGGTTTGGTTTGTTTGGGGTTTTGTGATTAGTGGGAGAGATGGTCTTTGTAAAAATGTAGATGTCTTTTTCTTGCTCATTTAAGAATATCTTGTAGATTTCTCACTCATAAGTTCCTGTAGGCAGCTTCTGGCCTTTCACGTGCACGGTCCTTATCTTATGACTGAATTCTTTATTTTAAATACTTGATCTGTAATCCAGGAATAATCAGACAAAAAGTAAAATTGTATTTGAATTGCTGTGGGAAGAGCTGCATAGGCTACAATAACACAAAAAAATAATCAGTCAGCCTCTGCAGTACCTTCCTTGTTAGGTGGAGGGTGAGTTACTTGTCTGGCTGTTTTCATCTTTGAAAATTTCCCTTTTTTGGAGAATACTTGAGGCTAAGTTCTCTGGTGTTCAGCTAATACAATCAAATATGTGTACAAACTATATCAAGAAGTACCATGAGGTATAGGATTATATAAGGAAGGTTATTAATAAAATAAGGTGGTTAAATTTGCTAAATCTTACAAGGGAAAATGTATTCAGATACCAATAAAATTGCAGGTTTAGAAGGGAAAAATCTTACAGCTTTGTTTTGAGAACTTCCAATAATTACTTCATAAAGCTCCAAAAGATACAACAAAGGACAGTGGATATTTATTTTATATTTTCTTTTGCTTTAAAGTAGATGAACAGCGTATTGTTGAAGTACAGGGTACATTTGCTTCAACATTGTCCTTTTAGGTCCCTGTTGCTGCTGCTTTTCAGGTTTTGGATCTGAGTGAATAGCAGCAGTTGTTGGGTGAGGGTGTAAGGAATGACTGACTGCAAAAGAGGGTGTCTGCCTGTACAGGGCTTTTCTCTGATTCCAATGTGACTTCTAGATGTTTGTTAACAGCAAAGCAAACAAGTTCTAAATCACAGTAAAAGCACAATTGAACAATTTCTACAAAGATTTGAGTTAAAAAGTAAGGATATTCCTTTGGGTGTTTATAACAGTAATCAACAGAATTTTCCTCATGCCAGAGTCATTGTCAGAGAAGACTGAAGGCTGTCTGTGATATGAAGGAATTTATCCCATTTATTATGTGACACATTATCCTTGTTCAGTAAGACCAAGGAAATGAATTAAAACAGCATTGTGAGATCTCAAGTGTATGCTTGGTAATTTCAGGAAAGAGTTTGGAACCCGAGTTGCTTTAAATGGACCTGAGTTTCAAGACGCTTTGTCAAAAGAAATGGCTAAACAGGAGCAGAGGCACGAGCAGCATGTTAGAGAATTGCAGGAGAAAATTAACATGTCAAACCAGAAGTATAGAGAGTTAGAAGATGAATTTCGTTTAGCTTTAACTATCGAAGCAACAAGGTTTAAAGAGGTAAGACTAAGAGAACATTTCATCTCACACTAGGTGGGGTTTTAGGTCTCTTAAATGTGTTGGGTTTGGGTGGATATTCTGGGTGTGTTTTTTTGGTTGGTTTTTTTATCCCTATGATCTTTGCTTCAAGAATTCATGCAAAAAACACTGGTAGAAAGGTTTGAAATATCAATGGTTAGAACAATGACAGCAAATGCCAAGTCAGCACTCAAAAACCCCAGCATTTTTGTTCATATGTAGAACTTAATCAAAACAAAATTTAAAACCCCCTTCTGTCTGATGTTACTAATTTCTATTAAAAATGTTGACCTTCAATTAAAATATATTCAATTATAGTAAAACCTCTCTTTTGGTTTGTGTTTTGATAAGGTTAGCGTTAAATATATATACAAGTGTATTTAATAATATAGTTCTTTATTGTGTAAATTTTCAAAATTGTATTTTAGATATACATTTTGAAACTCAAATTCAAAGCTTGCTTGCTAAATTTATTAGAGAATTTATTTCTGTGGCTATTTTTAATATGTTAAATAAAATAGTAAATCCTTCTCCTTAAACTTGGTTTTATTTGTTTTAAATAAGTTTTAAGTAGGTGGGAGAAGAGGGGAAAGAAGAGACAGGGGGGGTTACCCTTCAAATCTTTCTGTTGCATGAAAAAAAGGCTTGAATTAACTTTGTCCTTCTTTTGAGATTTTAATGTCAGTTTTAACAATGAGATTAAATCTAGTACCCAAGTATGATTTTTCTGCTTCCTATCCACCAATGATTTTTTTCTTTTTACTGTGTGGGGTTTTGTTTCTTTGTTTGGGGGTTTTTGTTATGCTTGTTGGGCTTGGGGGTTTTTTTACAAATATGTAGCTGGGTAGAACCAGTTTTTCAAGTTGAAGTTTCATGAACAAACCAGGAGAAACCTGGTTGCCGGTATTCACTAATTTCATATACAGCTGATGAATTTCTGTGTCTTCACTTGAAATTCAAACATCACTTGTGTTTATATATACACAGTTTTTTCCAAATGTTAGCATTTTTCAAGTCTTGTCTTCTAAAATTTTAGGTAAAACAGGGTTTTGAAAACATTTCTGCTGATCTAGCTGAACACAAACAAGCACTCTTTGAGTTGGAACAAAGGAAAAAATACATGGAAAGTCTGATCCAAGACCTGACAAATTTAGTGGAAGAACAGAAAGTAAAAATTGCAGAATTAACAAAATCAAACGAAGAAGCTACAACAAACCTAAAGGTATTTGTTTCAAAACATTTAAACTACCTAATTATTTTTTGTAATTATTTTTCATCTGTAAAAATTAATGGTTCCATACAAGCTTGATTAACTAAAAGACACAGGTTTCGTGTTTCACTAAAACCCAGTAGTGCACATCAGCATTTATCCTTGCATCTTGCACTTCTATTTCTCATAAACACTGCTCCCCATATAGAAAAGTGTCGACTCATTCATTTTTTGGAGAGTGCACTTGCTGCCCTGTGAGCAGTAGCAGTTTGTATATATCAGCTGGTCAATCAAAACTACATTAATAGCCCTGACACTTTGTAAATTCAAAGAAATGGAACATGCTTCTGCATTGGTCACTGTATATGAAGTAAAAATGTAATTGAACAAATTATGCGGTGTAATTATTAGCAGCTTAGTATCTCCTAGTTGTATAATATTAGAAGTATTATTCATTATCTGCTAATTGTCAAATTTTAATCTTAAATACTGTGGGCACAGTTGCTTTGTGGCACCATATTCTAGTACTATTCTGTTACCTGTAAATAATTTTTTTAAATCTTAAAGACATAACTTTTGAATGGTTGTGTGATCCAGTCCAGCTTTGTGCTAAAACTTGGGTGCACTACAACCCCTGCACAACTGTTTCTAATTTCCCCCTTTACATCTTCTTGTTGTTAGGGTGCCCAAACATTTTGTTGTTGTACAGAATAGGATTCTGCCAGTCAGTGATCCTTTTAAGAACAAAATTGAAAAATACCTATATAGGTATTTTTTACAGCTACCTAAATAGCTGTAATCTGTAAAACAAAAAGTAGCTTGGATAATAGAAGACACACATTTATCATTGGAAGTGAAAGTACATCCCAGCTTCTGTCTTCTTCTGATTCAGTTTTTAATATCTTCACTTTATCTTTTGCTTTTCTTGACTTGTTCATTTATAATTTTAAACAGGTTTTTATGGCATTGATACTTTGGAGTGAATATTTAGAAGTCAGCTCTGCAACTTTCTGGGATTGAAGTATGTCTATTTGAAACAAACATTGGTGTTTCACATCTGGAATGAGATGGAGCTAGAACCCTAAATGCAAGCAGAATATTTCTCAGTTCATTTGGTGTATATAAGGATTACTTTCCTAACCCCTTAGTACTGATTTGAAATTTTGAATATTGTTTTAAATGATCTTACTGTCTTTTCCCTATGTTTGTTTGTACAGTGTCGAACTGGAGAACTTGAAACTGTGATCGAGGAGGACAAACAAAAGGCTGTTCAAGTTGAACTTCTGAAAAAGGAAAATGGAAAACTTATTACCCAGCTGACAGCCCAGGAATCTGTGATTGATGGATTAAAAATGGAAAGAAAAATATGGGGGCAGGAATTGGCAGAACAAGGTAAAAGAGTGTTGTTTTGTTTTTTTTTTTTTTTTTTTTGTTTTTTTCAGAAAAAACGGTGGTGTTCAATATCTTAAGTTTCAAATAAACACTCCAATATAGTTTTAATCATGACAGGGTCCTTGGATGCCTTCCTGATCTTACCCAGTTGTAAAGATGATGTGCAAAAATAGATGTTTTATGGCACATGGGCTGATAGGGCTGTAACAGAAGTTACGGGAGTCAGCTGTGAATAAAGTTTATCTGTCTCCTGAAAATGTGAAAATACCATAAAGTTGTACAAAGAACTTTTAAATGTGAAACTAGAGAAACAAGGCTCTGTGAATAATGTTATGTAATGCTTCTTGTCTAGCAGGGAAGTCTAATATGAAAATTTCAGTATGTATCTTAAAGGAGTGTTAAATGCTGGGAGAAAAAAAGACAAAAAAATTTGGGCATTTTTCATTTCTATTCCTGCGACTCAGCACCACCTTGTGGTCTTTTGAGGTCTGTAAGTATTACTGTCAACTATTTTTCAGAAAAGTTTTCAAAAAGGATAAAACACAGACCTTCAGTTCTGCATTTCCTCTTAAGTGTTACCTACCTACAGATTAAATCCCTGTGGTATTTCCAGTGGGCAAAACAGTCAATACCTTGGTTTGTAAAGTTCTTACCTTCACCTCCCCCAGCCCAATCTCCCAACATTCCAAATCTTGAAACCATCTATAAAATGGGTTGCTGTAATGTGATTATCCTGTTTTGTCCAGGAGCTCATCTTGCACAAGATCGGGGAAAACTGGAGGCAAAAATTGAAGTTTTAACAAATGAGATTGACACGTTAAAAAAGCAAAAGGAACAGGACAGTGATACCATAAAAATTAAAAACAAAATAGTGGATGATCAGACAGAAACAATTAGGAGACTAAAAGAAGTAAGTGCCGTATCTGACAATTTGTGTGCTTAACTTTCACTGCAAGTCTTAATTTTAGCTGTCACAAAGCCTGTGACAAAAGCTGGGTTTGCACTCATAGTTTCCCAAATCACAAATCACAATCAGGCTGTTAGTGGCAATTCATTTCACCAAGAGCAGAAGTGGGCTTTTTACTAAATTGATGCACAGTGATGCTACTTTGAATCTCTCATTCAACCATATTTATGTACAGACTTTCTTCTCTTTGCCTTGCTTCAGTTTATTCTTGATAGTCATTTTGAGAGAGGTGAAACTAGGATAGTATAATTCTTCCTGAGTGTTAAAAATAATTTTTAAAAGTTTGCTTCACATTTCTTTTACAACATAAATATTTTCTTTTATTTTGTTCTTGTAAAACAGTATTTTGGCAGCAGAGGTAATATGTTTTATCCAAATAATTCCATTTGTCTCATTTAGAGACTTAAAACTTTAGCTCCCTAATTAAAATTTTATAGCATGTTGTGTCAGAGTTAGATGTGTTACTCATCATTACAGATTGTGAGCTCAGTGATTTACACATAAGTTGTTTATTCAACTCTTAATGTAGAATAAGAGTTCAAAATAATTTTTTTCGTATCTTGCTTTCAACTTCAGATTTATGTTTTGATGAGTGTTTTTTTTAAATTCAGACTTCTTTCAGATGAAGATTTAGTAACTATCACTTTACTAAGTGTTCTTCATATGTTCAGAAGAATAAACTTTCATGTTCTTCTCTCCTTTATTCTATCGTAGACTAAACATATACTCTTAAGGGGTAACAATAAAATTAAGAGAGTTTACATGTTCTAAAATACTTATCTTCTAAAGGGTTTACAAGAAAAAGATAAAGAAATCAAAAAACACCATGAAGAAAATCGGGAAGCTCAGAAATTGCTTCGCATACAGTTGGATGATAAAGCTGCTGAATGTGAAAAGCTAATGGAAAAATTAGAAAGGCAAAATGAAAGAAAAGAGGAATTAAAGCAACTGCTAGAAGAAAAAGAAGTAGAACTTGATGACATTAAGAATGCATACAGGTGATACATACAAATCACAATTGTTTGGAATCATTGTATGCAACACTGCTCTGAAGTTTTGCTATAGTCAGAGAGTACTCGCTGTTAAAACCCACAGAAATGAGGAAAAATGGAAGCATGAAAAGCTTTTCTGCCTTCCTAAGAAGTGGTATTTACATTCATTGTAAATATGTGCATTTTATTTTCAGTGCACTGAAAAAGAGGTGGCAAGGTAAAGGAGAGCTATTAAGCCAGCTGGAGGTGCAGGTTAAACAAATGAAGGACAACTTTGATTTCAAAGAGAAGAAGCTGATTGAAGAGAGAAATAAAAGTCTTCAAACTCAAAGGTGAACACTTTAATAGCTTTTTTTGTGACTACTCAGTTAATGTAGAGTTGCACTATTAATGACTGTGCAGAAGTGCTTGATTATGTGGCGAAAGAATTCATAATACCTTTTTAACTGCTTGGTGAGCCCAGTTACAAACTGGGCCTAGAAGGAATTCTTGCTGTTGTAGAGGTGATACTTCATGGAACTGGCATTCAGTTACAGCATTTGGCATCTGAACTTCTTAATTTCCATTTTCTTTGAAAATAAACTTGTACAATTGGCCTTGTCCCATCAATCCAACCTGCCCTGATCCCTTCTGTAGAGCCTTCCTGCCTTCAGCAGATCAACACTCCTGCCCAAGCGCGGTGTCTCTTAATCACTGTTTCAGTCTGTGACTGTTTCTAAATTACCTGTCATTCTTTTCCCATACAAATAGCAAGATTTTTTATTTGTTTTCTTGTTCCTCTTGTACTGTCAATTTCTTTGATCAATTAATAGTTAAATATGAGATGATACAGAAACAAGTACTCATAAGCCAGAAATTTATTACATATGCTTTGGAATGATGGAGAAGTTTGCTAGACTGATGCTTGTGATGAGTTTAAATTCTTACTGTGATTTTTACTTTATTCTTTGGCCCCCTTCTCATGTTTTTCTTCCTTCCTCCCAACTATCCTTCAGAAAATACCAGCTAGTTAATAAGACTGCTTAAAAAGAAAAAAAACCAGAAACATATATCAACAACAAACAACAATAACAAAAAAGGCAAACAAAACAAACCACCTCAAATAGTCGGTAGTATTAGGATTTGGAATTGTTAGAAGATCAATAGTCAAACTGAAATTTTTGTTCTAAATAATTCTGATTTGTTTCAGAATTTTGTTGTAAATTAATTCTATAAATTTGCTTTGCTTTTTGTTCCTACATATTTAAGAATTATCCCCTAAAAGCAGAATTTGCTTAGAGTTAAAGAAATGCTTCTTTATGGTGAAGGAGACACTTCTATTTCTGTGAGACACAGGCTCACAGTCTGTTGACAGGATCACACAGTTCATTCACTTCTGGGGAACCAAAAGTGGAAGGAGATGTTTGAAAACAGGTGGAGTTCTTATCCATGTTGACATTAGCAAGCTGTAATCTTCATATCCTTTGCTAGAGATTAAATGCCTCTCCTTAGAGAATGCCAGAGATCCTAAACTCTAAAGCATAAAGCTAGAACTTATGCTTGTGAAAACAGGACACTTCTGATGCCAATATATAATTGTCTTCATGCTTAAGTTATTAAAACCTTATAAAGGCAGAATTGGACAAAGCAAATACTTCAGTTGTTTGCAGGACTGTGATTTTTTTTTTCCAATTTTGTTTTAGGATTGCTGTGGAAAAGCTCCACAAAATGGATAATGCTTTCAAAAAACAACTTGAGTCAGTGTTGGCAGCACATCAGGAGGAACTCTTGTACCTGAAAAATGAAAAGGAAAAACAAATTGAAGCAGCAAATGAAAAAGTAATCTTAATACTCTATTGATACATTTATTGTATTTGCATTTTTATTCTACAGCTGCTACAAGAGTGGTGCTTGGAAGTCTCGTGTTTGAATCTATTAGACTGACTCTGGATGAAAACAGTCCTGGTTTAGTACTCAATCTTTGCAGAGCAAGAAAATCTCTAGATTTGTGCCATTATAATGTTTTATATTCAAGCAAAGTAATGCTATGCAGCTATTATGAATCAATAGCTAAACATTTCCTTATCTATACAAGCAAGAGTAAGGGTGACTATGCCAGATAATCCATTTAACTCACCTTAACTGTTACTGTTTCTGTCATCTATTGCATTCTTCCTTAACATGACAGCTGGTGCCTTTTTTCTCATGATAAGTTTTCTGGATTAATGCAGTACTTGCTATCTCCTAGCAGATTAATACATTTTTTTAAAGAAAAAATTCTGCTGCTGCATCCAGTATCAAGAATAATGCATTGCATATTCAAACATAAGCATATAACTCTTGCATTGCTTATCAGTGTTAAAAATTGCCAAGATTTTATGGGTTTAGGTGTATTTTAAAAAAGCAAGAATTCTACTTCATCTCTGTGTGCTCTTTCAGGTCTACTCTGTTGAAGAGGAAATGCGGGAGCTTCTGCAAGAAATGGCAAACAATAAAAAAGCCATGGAAAATAAAATACGACGACTTACGCATGCATTGAATGATATTCAACAAGACTTTGAAGATTATTAATATTCATACTTAAAATGTATATTACACAAGCAGTTTCATCCACTACAATGCACTTTTCCTTGTTCTCTAGAGAATTAAGTCTTTGTTGTATATTTTGGTGATTCAGGGAGCAGACAAATGTTTTTACTTTATTTTCATAATAAATAGTTATTTCTAGCCTTTAGTTGTTTTTAAGTGCTGTCAAAATGAGTCAAAACGTGTATAGATGAAAAGCATCATATGCAATTAAGAATTAGCATGTTTAATAAGAGAAGAGGAAGACAAGAGCTTGAAGCTTTGCTTCAGTGAGGTAAAGATTCTTGTAATGAGAGAACCAGGAATGCTGAATCACTGAAGGGCTTGGTTTGAAAGGGACCTTAAAGATCGTCCAGTTCCAACACCCCTGCCATGGGCAGACACCTTCCACTAGACCAGGTTGCTCCCATCCTACCTGGCCTTGAATACTTCCAGGTATGGCACATTCACAACCTTTTTGGACAACCTCTTCCAGTGCCTCACCACCCTCACAGTAAGGATTTTTTTCCTATTAGCTAACCTAAACCTACTGTCTTTCAGTTTAAAACTGTTCTCCCTTGTCCTGTCACAACATGACCTGGTAAGTAGACTCTCCATCTTGTACCTGAAAACATGTTTAATATGCCACTGTTGGAGAATGTGCAACTATTGCAACTTAGAGTGGCTTTTTTGGCAGCAGAATTTGGTTTTCTCCATAGCAATAGTCTTCCTACCAGGCTTTTGAAAGAGGAGATAATAACCTAAGAGCTTCTTAGGGAAGCAAAACATAAGCTTTACGTTAATATATTGTTACACTTATTTCATAGCAGAGGCTATACTATCTCCACTGTACTCAGGCATTTACTTCATTTGCTTGTTCTAAAAAGATCCTGAACTGTTACTGAACTAGCCCATCCTCTGAGGCATTTTCATTCTGCTCTAGTGAAGGGAGCTGTGAGCAGTAAAATTTCGGGGATGCGCTGATGCACCAGATGGAGCTATTTCCTCCCCCTGGCACCTCGCACTAGCTGAAGCACAGTCCTGTGGCTCCAGTGACCATAGCAGCCCCTAAGCCGACTTTGCCATCGGTTGTTCGGAACCCAGGCTTTAGCACACTGGCACAGTGTACTGACAGTACATTTTGGTGCCCAGCAGCCCTGTAAAAGTACTTTATTTAGTGCTAGTAAAAAGCCCTGGCCTTCGGGTAACTGTGCGAGGCCTGCTGGGTTTGTTATCAATTTGTTAATGAAAGCTTATGTGAACCAGAGCTTGATACCAGTTGCTTCTTACTAGGAGGTGCAGCTTATGTGTGGGATGAAAAAGGCCTTGAAAACGCGGGCACGGTTTCAAAGCAGAGGCCATGGCAGTAAAAACAACATCCGAATGATCAGTGACTTGTCTTTGACTATGCATAACCCTGCAATCTGGGAACAGACTCTTTAAGAATGACAATGCAAAAGTGGCAAAGCAAAATAAAAAAAAGGCAGCCGAACAACTGAATGAGGCACCTGCAACAGCTCGGGGAAACAACCCCACTCTGCTTTGCACAGGTGTGTAAGGGCTGGGAATTGGCTAGAGATTGCACAGTCTTGTAAAAGGGCAAAATTCCAAATTTGTGGAGAGGACAGAAAGCAGACACTTGCTTCAGTTCTGATGCCCTGCATCAAGTTCCCACACCTGACCCATGAAAATACCAGGAGTGGGCATCAGCACTAATGGGGAGGTGTCTGCACTGTGGTACTCTCAGCTAAGGAAGGAGAGAGCTGTTAAGGGCTGTTTGCTTGGAATCTGTGCCATTGGTTCATAATATGTAAAAACTTAGAAATAGTTGCAATGGTTAGCAGGATGTAAGAACAAACTTTAACTATCAGTTCTCTAGAGGCAGAAGACATGTTTGTTACTCTCGTGTTCTATATACTCTGTTCACAGTATATGAGGGAAATGCTCACCTGGAAAGCTGTTCAATAGTATTTTCATGGATATCATTGGTGCAGAAAACTTGCACCATTTCAGAATTCTTTCTGTCATGTTGATCAAGTGTTTCCTGGGGAATGTCTTTTTTCTTTGCTTATTATTTGACCAAGCTACACTTTGGGTGAAGTAATTGAATACTGGAATGCACCAGGAAGTTACAGGAACTTATTCTTACCCTGATGCAATTTCTTAATAACTCTTCTGAGTTTTAACTCCAAAGTTGTTGTTCTGAAACTTATGTTCTGATTTTATCATAGGGAGTTGTTACCATTTTTAATATCAGTTCTTTCTATTCCTTGCTCTTGGCTCAGGAATTTCATGTTACTGTACCTGGGAATATGCATGTGTTAGTAGTGCTTGGAACATTTGTTTTTCTTGCAGATGATTCCGTCTTTGGCGTTGTTTCCCCCTTTATGCTTACATGGCTTCCTTAGAGCTTTTTAATAAGTGTTTAAATGATTTTTACCTTCAAAATGGTAAAATAACAAAGATGTGGTGCAGGTGAAAGCTGTACCGAATTTACCTATGCACAAGGAGAAATTTCAACTCACCATGACTGAAAGACATAATTTAATAAATTTTAAAAATTGAATATAAATATAAACAAAATGCAAACATCGACCTTGTCAGATGCAAGGCATGCTCTCATGCATTAACCAGGACAATTTAAAATCAATTCCATTATTAGACTTTGTTTTCATTTTCCAACTACAGAATGATCTGTTTCAATCAATACTGAGTATGGAATCAAGAAATTCTTGTGTTACTTGAGACCAGGAGGACTGTGATTCCAGGTCGAGAGTGTTACCATGCACATGTTGCCCTGAACATGCAATTGCATGAGCAGGGACAGCTCCTGTGTTCCATGGCACACCAGGGTACCGTGCTCCACTGCCGTGTATGATGGGGAACTGAGCGCCTGCCCTTCTTTAAGTGCACACCCGGAACTCTTATACAATATGGACTTAAAGCTTCTCTGCTTTTATTCGACGGTAACTGAGGGAAAAGAGGTGTAGCTGAATTAAGGCTAAGTATATTTGGACGCCAGTGGAAGGGGCTGAGTAAGCATCCAAGAATTCCCTGTGCCGCTGGCCAGATCATCAGAGTGTCCCGTGCCTGGCCTGGGGAGGTGTGAGAACATCATCTGCAATTAATCTAAAGTGTTTTTATATGAAATGCAAACTGTGAAATGAGCGACAAGGAGCTATCAAGGCGGGAACAGGCAGGGATATATCTGGCCGACTCCAGGCCTGCGCTATCCGATCTGCGGGCACTGAGCGAGAGCCGGGAGCGACCCGCGCCACCCAAGCGTAGCCCCTCTGTCGCAGGCAGCGCTGCCACCCGCCCTGCCCCGCTCGGAGGGGCTGGGCCCGTCTCTCGCCCCGCGGCCGGGCCGCGCCGGTGTCCAGGCAACGGCGGCAGCGTCACTTCCTGCGGGCCGCCCTCCCCTCCGCTCCGCTCCGCTCCG
>VWYP01026627.1:0-45089 GCA_013400435.1 Pycnonotus jocosus
TTGACTAGCTTTTTTGTTTCTAGAAAATAGGACATCTATCCACAGTACAAATCCACAGTTAAGCAAAATCTATTGTGATAAAGTCATTAAATATGTTTTCCTGTCTAGAATGTAAATGATAGTTCTGCCAGCAGTTTGTATCACACAAGACTTTTTGTACCTGTAATATATATACAGTGTGTGAGTATATATATAAAATCTGTTTTATAAACATTTTTAAAAATACATACATTTGTTTTTTAAAATGGAATATAAAGTAAACCTATATTTACATATGTAAATAGGTAGTGTATTGATATTCACATATATATAGAATAGATATTGTAAATACACTTTCTCCACTTTCCCAACAACAAATTTGTAACTGTAACGGATCTCAGATATTTTCCTCAATTTTGGCATCCTTATATAGAAATGTAATAAGTAGGCAGCAAAATCAAGAGGTAATTGGTTTTTTCTAATCTCATTAGGCCTGTAGAAACTGTTCAATTATTCATCCTTGCAACAAAGCATGTTTAAGCAAGTCCTATAAGAACTGATTAAGGACAACATTAACTTTGACACACATTTCCTTCACCCTGTCAAAATCTCATTTCTATTTTAAATCTGAAATATCTAATATTTATAGCAATTTTACTTGCAAGTGCATTGTAAAAAAGCACTGTAAACAAAGAACAACAGGTTGTTACACAGGCAACACTTACACAAAGAAATACATTTCTTCTACCATAAAATAAAAAGATATAAAGACACTTCTGTATTTCCGCTGCATTGCAGTATCCCTTCTAAATACTTGACTCTCAGTCTCCTACCATATTATCTTCAAAGTCAGCTGCTAATTTTCTTGATTTTGTGTTCTAGAGGTTCTATGCTGGATCTATTTACACTGACACAGGATTTATTATTGTGTAAGTGACAAGACTCCCAGAAGAAATCACTTAGCAACAATATCAGTTTTCTGAATAGTCACTAAGACCCCTGAGTCAATTTGTTTCTTTACTATCTTCATATTAATTTAAGTTTTTGCACTCTGAAAACTGAATATATATGTGAATGAAGACATGGCTTTCCCTAAAACCATAAACAAGAAGTAAAAAATGAAAGCACACATAGACACAAGTAGAATTTACTTGGTTATATTATAGTTACTTACTCTGTGTGTGCATATATATCTCCATAATATTTTTTAATACTGGCTTTTTAATTACATAGATTCTTGGATATTACTAGGCAGTGCTAGGCATCAGTGTTACATTACTAATGGTGTATGATATCCTATACGTGTAGAGCACTGTAACTCTGATGCGTGGTTGGACAAATTTTTATCTCTTAAGCCATTATGGCCTACAGAAATTGAATAGTGCAAGAAAGTATCAATAAAAACTTGAATCTCAACAAGCGACTACTTCAGTGTGTTTTTAAAAATTGTCTCAACTTCTGTCTTTCTTTGGACTAGATTCTCTTAATCATTGTCTCAGCATCTTTTCAACTCTAACCATTTGATGTTAGAAGTGTTTTATCACTGCAAAGTGAAATCTAAGAAAACAAACAGGATGTACAAGTAAAAACATTCTTCTTCCCTCTATTTTCTGTTTCCCAGGAGAATAGTTCATATTTCAATAAAACCAAAGAGGACATATAACTTGAACAGACATTTTGAACTTAAACTCAGGATACTTAATGATCCTATGCATTAAATAATAACTATTTTGTTTAGGACAGACAATATTATAAGTCTTCTATGTAATTCTTCTGGAACTTATTTCATTAAACTGAATTTTGCTATTGCTCTAATTTTGCTTATTGTCACTAGTAAGACCAAAATCAGTACATTTGTAAAAGAAAAAATGCACAAATAATTTAAAAATTTACTCACTTGAAAGCAGTCTTCTGCCACTTCAACATCATTTTGGGAAGGTGGATAACCTTCATATAAAGAAAAAAGTAGACAAGGTTATTTTCTTCATATTTACTGCTTATTGCTTCCAGTAATCCACAACATCTCCCAATATCCAGTGATGATGATATAAATATTCTTGTTTACTTTTTTAACCTATAGATCACTGCATTTCAAGTTGATTTAGTAAGCATCATTCATTTCTTCACTCTGCATTTTCTATACTGAGTATTCTTAGCCACACTCCTCTCTCTTGTTCCCACCTTCCTTATAAAAGCATTTTCAAAGTGACATCAGCAGTCAGAAGCAAAGCAGCATATTCCTTTTAACGTAGCCTTTGAAAATTCAAGGCAGACACATTTGGTTGCCATGAATGCACACCATGTTGTGTTTTGCTATAAATCAGCAGAAATTGAAACTGTGAGACCCCAAGAGAAAAAAAAAATTACTCTCATGTTCTCTACCTATTTGTCTTCAAGGAATATGGATCAAACCAACATAATTCCAAAGCAGTCATTACAGTATGTCGAAAAGCATTTCCCTTCAGAAACTTGCTCCTCCCTTCATTAGTAGGGTAACATACAAAATCCCTAAAGTTACTTTTTATAAGCCTGAAAGAGATAGTCTTTCAATTCAATAGACACCTGTTCTCTTCCCTTCCTGTCTCAATCCACCAATACATTTATCATATTTTCAGCTCAGAATCTAGGCTTGATGATATCCTTCGGTTTGCCCACTGGCTTCCATTAATCCAGTGAAGCTCTGGAACCAGCTGGCCATATTGCTATCTGAGTAAATTCTTCTTCTGTTCCTAAAAGAACCTGTCCTCAGAACTACGCTGTCAGCTGTTAGTAAAAAATAAAATTATTAACTGAAAGTATGTGCAGATAAAGAGAGAACTCAACAGGTCACAAATCATTCAACTTCCCAGCTTATCCTACAAGAACACAGGAGTTGCAAAAAGCTTCTAAGATCCAAGTGAGAGAATATAACATTCCAGCTTCCTCCATTTCTTCATGTCTAAAAGAAAGAGGCAATGCTTTATTATGTAGGGATGTTTCAGGAAATTATCTTATTAGTGTTTGTGCAACAATTTAAGACACTTGGATGAATGGCACTTTGGAAATGCCAGAAGTACTATTTCAAAAACTATTAAAATCCCAATATACTATAGTTTAATTCACATCCTTAAATACTGTCAGTGTAATGTTACGCAAAGTTGTAAAAATTATTCCTCCACCCCACCAAGTCTTTCACCTGAAATATGTACCTTGAGAAATATCCTCTACTGCTCTTCGAATACCTCTATCAAATGCTCTTGCATCAGCAGGACTCTGAAATGTGAGGCCAAACTTTTTGTCATCAATCTTCCAGTGGTAAAAAGTAGGAGTAACTTTGTTGTAAACGAGGTCTTTCTTTAATGTGCATTCCAAGACCACCTTTCAGAATGAAAACAGAAGGAAAAGATATCAATGACCAATACATCAAATTTGAGAACAAAAGGTAGTCTTTGTGAACTACCTAAAAACCTACATCAAAGAGGTCTCTTTTCAAATTTCTTCCTGCTACAAGGATGTAATTTTAACTTCATTTCCATTATGGCCAAATTATTCACTATTGGTTGCTGGTAAGTGGTATGGGTTGAAGACACTATTTGTTTACTGAGTCAGCCTTCCTATTCAAAAATCTCATACCCACAAAAGTATCTCATGGTTGAAAGAAACCTCACACACTTGGTAGATGTTCAGCAAATTAAATAGGTCACATCCTCCCAAAAGCATTATGTGGGGTGATACCAAATTTTACTGTATCACTGGGATCTACAAAATCTTTTAGCACTAGACTAACTTCATGCTGCTTTCAGGCAGATTTTAAGATTCATCCCAGAAAGGCTACTAGACAAGTGAAAGTAATACAAGAGAATTGTTTTTAAAAATGGAATTAATAAAACCTAACATCTTTATGAATGCACTACTGCCTGGACCTAGACAAAAATACATTTGTGCCTCATGTTCAACTATAAAAAAACCCAGTAACTGTGAATACTTAACAGAATTATTTGGCTACAAAATCATTACAGGTATGCATGCACATTCAGTTATAAAGCAAAGTCGGTCTTCACATAGAATCATAAAATGGTTTGGGTTGAAAGAAACCTCAAAGGCCATCCTTAGTTCCAACCTGCTTACTATTGTCTCTAGGGCAGAGACACCTTCCACTAGACCAGGCTGCTCACAGCTCCATCCAAAATGGCCTTGAACACCTCCAGGAATGGAGCATTCACCACTTTTCTGGGCCACCTGTTCCAGTGCCTTACCACCCTCACAATAAAGAATTTTTTCCTAGTATCTAATCTAAATCCACCCTCTTTAAATTTGAAGCCATTCCACCTTGTCCTGTCACTATATGCTCTGTTAAATAATCTCTCTCCAGCTTATTTTGCAGGCTCCCTTCAGGTACTGGAAAGCCTTATCATTTCCTCCTTAAAAAGTCTGGTTTTAAAAAGATATTTGTATATTTACTGGCAAAAAATTATTTGAAGCAACATTGTTACACTGAGTGTTTATTGATTAAAAAAATCCAATGTGAAGAAGAAAGTATGGAAGGACATGCATTGATCTGCTCCCATAGCAGTATAATAAAACTCCCAGCAACATATGTCTCTCTGTATTGGTATTTGATGATGAAGGCCTACACTGACTAAGAGATGAATGAGGAATTTCAATATTCTATCATTTCACTGATGCATTTTTAGAATTTTAATTTTCTGTTTTGTTACATATATGGCTTTTTAAAAGAAAACAAAATACAAAATTCTTCACAGGATATGGTAAAATTAACTTAAGTATAAAAACTGAGAAAACCCCTCAAACTTAAAAAAAAATATATATATATCTGTGCTTGGGTTATTCTTACATATTCTTTGTGTTCCACTTCTCCTTTCATTGTCTAATTATTACGTAGGCAAATAGTTTTTTTTCTCTTGCTCTTCATTATTTATTCTCCCTACAACCCAACAGTAATCATCTCCTCTCAAATGTTATTGCCTTTTACCTCTACCTCCAGAAGGATAATATTTTTTCTGCACACAAACTCCTTCAGCATTGAAATAATTTTTTTGTTTCTCCACTCAGCTTTCCCTAAATGTTCAACAATATGTAGGTAAAAAACTGCCTACAAGAAAACATAAAAAGGAATCTGTTTGCTGTAGATCTGCAGGAAAAGTTGTTGCAGGAAGAAAAAAAAGGATTATTTTGCAGCCCTAAGGTGCATCAAGTAATCGTTCTTTGTTCCTCTGGATGACTTCAAACTTGCTTCCTCTTACAAAGAGCAGTTAAAAACGAAGGTTTCTCACACCACTGCCTTTTCTAGGTCTGAGAGCTCTTTAGGGTGATCTCTAATACATTAACACCAACTATTTTCACAGTCTATTTTGTGTGCAGTGTCATCCAAAACATCAACAAAAAGTACTGCAAGCCTGATTTTATAGCATCACAATCAATTTCTGGTCTTGAAGGGATTAATCCAGATTACTACCCAGTAACAATATGACCACTAGAGACAAAAACGGGATTAAAACTTCACTGAGTAGAAGCTATGGTTTTCAAAGACACACAAACCAAACTAGAAAATCCCCAAACCAACTCCCTCCAGCCAAAAGAGCAACACTCACCCCCTACTTCCAACCCTCACATTTTATAAAACAAGCTATGATTAACAAAACAAGTAAACATCCCATCCAGCACTGTAATTGTTTTCAACTTGATTCAAAGAAACAATACATTTGAGGGGGTAACACTGATTTTTCCCCATCTAAACCTGTATAAAAACAGACTGCTTAACACAGAAGATGTAAGTAAAAGGGCATTGAAAAGGGAAAAAAAATATGTTGCATCAAAATTGTATGTGTTAACAGATACAAGAATCTATACAAGCAAGACTTGATGCCTGCCCTACCTGAGAGAAAATTTAAAAGCTATAGGTCTCAGTTAGCAGTGGGACAGAAATTTATAAACATCCACCCCTTCAATAGTATTTGTTACATCCCGAAATACAAAAAATCCAAATCAAATAAAAAACCATATCAACCATCCCTGGAAGCATTTTTCTCTCCCTGAAACACTTCTATGCTTTGCAGCAATAGTGAATTTTTAAACTGTAGAACTTAATTTTGCCAAAGGCTTCCTGATGCTCAAGCATGTGAGCTATCATGGAGGCTGGGGAGGGAGTGTCCTCATACACATATTCTCCAAGGCCTGGAAATGGAAACCAGGCTTTTTCAATGCAGATATATTTCAAAACTCCTATTATTTTTAAGTGCACTTTGCTATGATTCAGAACCCTTCACATCATAGGTGAAGATCATATACTCTCCCACATGGTTACCCAAAATATGCACTCCCAAACCGTTTTAGGTAGACTTTCCCCAAGGTTTCCAGGGATAAGCACAGGAAAGACCTGAAAAATTGTAAATAAAGTGCCTACAGCTTAACTAAGTTTCATTTCAAAAAACACCCCATGGGTTACTGTTCTGAAGGTTTTCTTCATTTGGAGACTTAATCTAAAACTTCCATGCCAATATGAAACATCGACCTTGGCACATAATGGAAAATGTTGCAGAATCATGAGACTCAAGACAGAAGAAAACCAGATCCACACGACCAAAATTTAAATTCTCAGAGAATAAATACGGCTGTATGTTTCCTGTTATTTAATAAAAAATCCTTTTAATATCTAGATGTCATTAAGTGTAACACTAATGAATTCATTGCTACTCAGAAATACTTGTTTGCTTAATGTTTCTTTTCTCACCTCTAAAAACTAAATTCTTTAAAGACAAAAAGATCTATTTGGCTTATGTAGGCAAGATCAATTTCCAGAGTCAGAAATTTGCTACTTCAGCACTTAAAATCCAAATATTTTTAAACAGAAATAAAATCAGTATTTAAGATATAACATCATTATTTAGAGCACATTTCAGAAAAAAAGAAAAAAAACCTTTTGCATTTGATGCAAATTTCTATCTTGGTAACAGACCCAATAATTGAAAATTTTGAGATACTGGAACTTTTTTACTGCTTTCTAGCTGTACTTTCAAAGCTTACAAGAGCGCATGTAAGATAGACAGCTTCACTGTTTCTCATTCCCAACCCAAATCTACAAACATAGAAGCACATAGTTTTTGAATGCCTTTTCTGCTTTACTCTTGAGAACAAGTAGCATGACCGGAGTATGTTCATGCAAGACAGCACATGAATTCAGTGCCACAGTAACCATATGACATAATTATTCTATGCATACGTCTTTTGATTCAGTTCAAAAAAGAAGATGATTTAAGGGCTGTACTACAGCCCATCAGAATCAACCTTCCCTCAAACTTTAAAGACAATTTAAATTTTCAAACAGCAGATTTTCAGAAGAGAATGGTATTTATATTCAGTTTTAGCTTTGTGTCTCTCCCTTTATACAGTCAGTTTTCATTCAAAGGAAAGACTTTAAACTTTGTTACTCCTGATTCAGGCTCTCAAAGATATTAGTAATAGGTTTTTTTCACCTTTGATAAAAACTTGCATGGCAAAGGTCTGGAGAAGAAAATAAACCAGAGAAGGCTATTAGACTTTTCATTCAAGAAGGTAAAATTCACCAAGGCCTAAACACCAGTAAGTTTGAGCCTAATATGTGTTTAGCACTCTAGTTATTAAGATAGAAGAGAGCTACTGTAAACACAGAAAGAGAGAACAGCAGACCTGACCAGGTTACGAGTGAGTGCAATTGTTCCAAACAGACTGGCTGGAGCCTGATCTAGGAAGGTGATTGTAATAAAGGGGGAAATGTGTCATTATGTGAAAAGTCTTCATGAAATTCCCTTACATTCCAGCACAAATCTAAAAAACCTGATCAAACTAGCAGGGAGCATTCTCTCTCAAAGTAATTCAATGGTGCCACCACTTTGATTTTCTTCTGCGATAACTAAGATGCATATTGTGAATGCCATGAGATGTTTTAAATAGCTTAATACTGCACAAAAATTTTGGAAGTTCAGACATGCAGTCTGAAGCTGGATCACAGAAGGGTTGACAGCAACCTGCCTCTCAGTTCTAAAAAAGAAACAACACAAGCCCTCTCCAAAAGGGAACTTCAATATTGTGATGTTCATTCAGGAGTATTTAATTCATATAGCACTTACAGCCTGAGATCTATAGTTGTAATTAAATGCCTGCATAGCCTATAAAATACACGGAAAGATCTGGCACACTGGAATGGAACTGCAATGTAGCATCAGAAGCAGCAACCAAAGCTAATTAATTCCTCTTCAGTATAACAATTTAAGAGGTATCTGGACAATACCTCCATCAAATATCTCATCTATGGATTTCAAGCTGCTTTGGAGAATTCCCCCTTTCTACTAACACATTGGTTAAACAGTTATACTGGCATTATGATTCCCATTTATCTTAGGTAAAAGCCATAGATCTGAACACTATTTACTTTCTAACCTAAGGTATTTCAAAACCTACGCTTCCCCATGTCATAGAAAAGTGTTCCAAGTTCCACACTCTAGGTTTCCAGGGTAAGAGAATTTCTGTACATTTTCTGGAAGCTAAGCCAGTTCACAAAAGAAGAGACTTATTGGCCAGAGAAAATCAAGATATAATCTTGATTAGAAAGGTATTTTAGCAATGTGTAATGTAACTTTAGAGAATGTGGGGAAATTCTTTTGTAAAGATGACTTTCTCTTTTAACCCACAGAAGCTGTATGTACCTTGCAAAAAAGTTAGTGAACTGAAAACCACAGTCCAAGTGACTTGTAAATATTACAGTAGATTATTAATTAAACATTCTTGAAGACACATGTACTCAAAAGTCTGAAAAACTGAAATGTTGAAACAGTTTAGGAAGTTAAAAAAAATATTGTTACACTCTCTTTTCAAATATAATGGCAGAGCAACTAAACAGCATACTACTAACTTCAAAGATTATTCAGGCATTGAGATTTTAAAATGAGACTAGAGGGAAATTGGTGCACAGAAACAGTGGATTCAGCATAACATTTCCACAAAATCTGAAGATGATCAAAATATTTGGTATCTACTCAATAGCAAATACAGTGGCTTCCACTTTTACTTTACTTTTAAATAAAAAATAAAATATATAATTATAATGAAAAATAATAGTCACCTATTACTTCTATTTGGACTAAAACCCCAAATGTTTGGCTTGATTAAAGAAAAGGTTAAAATCTGTGCTTGAACAGTGAATCCACAGGAATATCCTAAGAATGAATGTAAAACCATTAATCATACTGAAAGCATAATGATCAGAACAGTTTTAGAATCAGAGACAGGTCCAACAGAATTTCTCTTTCAGTGGCTGCTATCTTCTGCCCTTCTAAATAAGTGTCATGACCTAATTTTGTCATCGCATATATTGGTGTAGGATCTTGTTTCTTCTGTCAAGTGATGTTTTGTTGCATTCCATACAACTTAGTTGTTAATTTGTTACACATTAGCTGCTCCTTATAATTGCATTATCTGAAGTCTATAGAAATGAATACACAGTGACCTTTCATTCAGTTATCAAAGAATTACTGGTTGTCCAGTGTTATTCTCCACAGCCTAAATGTATATTTGTTAGTTCCCTGAACTTTATTCAATATACACAGGAGAGATGTTCATCCTAGCTGCACTTCTTCCACCTTTTATCCTGTGTTTTTGAGAGGCTGACTTCCAACAGAGACTTCCCATAACTACAGCAAGATTACAATCTGTCTTGACAGACTATTTAGATCACATTTAGGGGGCAAGTACAAGGAAGACAGATGGACACCGGATGGGGGACACACAAAAAACCAAAACCAAAACAAACTGTTCAAGACAATAAAGGTTTGGAAAACATATTCATGTTAATTCATGAGCTTTATTTTAGACAGGAAGAGGA
Source organism: Pycnonotus jocosus (assembly GCA_013400435.1). Taxonomy (NCBI): domain Eukaryota; kingdom Metazoa; phylum Chordata; class Aves; order Passeriformes; family Pycnonotidae; genus Pycnonotus; species Pycnonotus jocosus. The sequence continues at coordinate 9,836 of VWYP01026627.1, forward strand.
GGAGAAACATTTAAAACCTTCTACCAGAAGTGGATACAAAACAAGTCTTGCCTAGGGGAAATGGGAGAGAGGAAACTGCAAACAGATCAGGACACTGATGGCCAGACATTTTTATATGCATGCAGGCAAAACACTAAACCAGTCTAGTTCAGAGCATTTTATTATTCATAAGGCAAGCTGTGAATATTCCAAGTATTAAGAATTAAGAAAAAATTATCAAGTATCTCTAAATGCAATTAAGCTTCTCAAAAAGAGCCTCAACAAGGCTAAAAAAAGTACTAAAGGGAACTACTGCAAAGTGAGGAAGGAACTGCAGGTGCACGTAGCTGTGCGGGAACACAGGGTACTCTGCTAATAGCGCTACGCCCCACTGAAACAACTGAGTCAGCAGAATTTCTATTTATATGCTCTCTTCCTACAATAGTCACAGTCAAGGCAGAAAACTCAGCAGTCCTGCCTCAGGGGAGAAACTGGTGTGCTAGAGGAAGGGTCAGCAGTACCGTGTAAGAAGCAACGCTATCTTTTAAGCTTACAGAGGAGTCAAAGTCCTTTTGCAGAAAAGAGTACATTCCTGATAAAAGTCATTAAGATGAAGCTTTTGTGCCCTCTCCACTTCTCTTTGTTTCCGCAGTAAGACACAGCTCCATTCAGAAATCTGTTTGCCACACAAGTAACCAAGCAATCCTTAGCAAGCCCATTTTGTCTTCCTTAGGTCTGTAGAAATGGCTGAGCTCCTGCATTAGTTTTCCTTTTGGAGGTTGATTTTCATGACGCTTCTTAAATGACATTTATTACTGGTATTTTATGTAAGGTAGCTGATGAATGAATACTGTCTATGTGTTCAGCAAACCAGGTCAATTCTTGGACCTGTCAGCTTCATGTTGTCTTTCAATACAAAGCTGTTCTCATGTAAAATGGCTTCTTTTTGTCATAGCAATATTCCACAGCTAACCAAATCACTACTGAGGAAGTCCACCTGATTTCATGTTCTTAATAAAATTCTCATTTCCAACACTCCTCCTAAATGCACTATCATTGGTATAGAAACGAGATTGAACTCTAATCTTTCACTGGAAGAAAAATTAACATCAAAATTTTTCCCAAAATGGATGGAGAGTTTGTAAAAAATCAATGTGCTTCATTCTAAAAAAGCAGGGTATTACATTTAAAACAAATAATTGGCTCTTTTGGTACACAATCATTGATATAGATATAGCATTAGACTAAGAGTATAAATTTACTTTGTAGTCTACAGGCTACAAGCAAGCATCTATACTTATGTCCCATACAGTTTTATGATCATTAAATAGATGCAAATTACCGTTTTATCCCTGAGTCGTTCTCCATGGATAAGAAAATCAGCACAGCTATTCTCTTCCTGGGGAATGACTTTGAAGACTGTGACACAGCTTAGTCCACCCCCTCCAAGCGGTAACCATCCACCACTTGAGTCATCCCGGGTCATCACCACAGCTCGCACTCGTGCATAACTATTACTGAAAGAGAAGCAAAAGAAGAAATTAGTTTTCCATAAACATACACAACCTAAGTCTAGTAAAAAACCAAAACCAACAAACCCACAACCAAGACCACAATAATTAACACTGTCTTTCCACAAACATCACTTAGAAGAAAACAATTTAAGACCACCCTCAAAAAATATTCTTCTATATTTTTATGCCTTCATTAGGACTTCTCAGAGCTCATAAATGTTGTAGAGAGGCTTAATCAGAGAATATAGTTGCCAAATCAAAACTCATATTCTTCTAAAGACTTTATACTCAGTGATCTAGCTAGAGAGTTGGAAAGAGAATAAGAATCAACTCCTGATTTATTTTAGACTAATCATGAAGCCAGTCAGCCACCATGAAATTGCACAGAAAAGAGAACAAGAAAACAGAAAGAGGTCAGGCCTTCTGTCACTAAAATCTAAACGAGAACAGGCTTCTAGCCAGAAACCCTGCTCCCATCATCCATCCCTCCTCCCCATGCACATAATGTCCTTCGCAAGGGTAGTTCAGGACACACACTGTGGGGTTTCAAAACAGAACCAACTACTTAAAATCCATATCTGCAGTGTCTACTTGCCACTTCTCTCCTGTATTTGCATTGTGTATAAATTACTTGCATTTTACAATCTAGCATATTTTTCCATAATTTAATATTTTTATAAAATAAACAAATTATTACCATGTCATTACTTAAAAGCCAAATTCCAGAGTACTGGAAAAAGAGGTCATTTTGGTCATTTCCCTCCCTCTCTACTCTTAGTTTGTTCTTTAAAATTAAATGAAAACTTTTAGGTTTGGTTATGGATTTGCCACTACATCACTTGGAAAACCCTGTGGTTTGCCAGGGATGTTATAAGATGCTACATTTGAAGTACAGGTTACTGGATAAATGTAGCAGTTGATGATTGAACATTTCAACACCTTAAAATAAGGTGTTACCTTTTTGCAACATATTCCTGATTGAGGGTTTAAGTACTTATGCCACTTAGCACCAGGGATGTCAAATTTAAGGGCTGAAGAGGAAATATTAGAAGAGATCAAAGTTGCTCCTTCTGTATTCAAGATAATTCACCAAGCTCTTGCACTTTTAAAAGATCACTGCTGTATTTCCAACAGCCCCCCCCCCCAAATCCCCAAAATAACAACGGTAGGCTTCTTTGTGTAATTAACATATTACATTCTCATACACATGTATGATTCACAAATATGATTCACTTGTGTGTGCCTGTATGTGTACATATATATGAGAATTTTGCTGCAAGCATCTAAAGCTTAAATACATAATGGTTTGTAAAGTGAAAAATTATACAAGACTATAAATTTTTAGCTTATAAGCAGCTGAATTTTGTTTGCTGCCTCTGAGCAAAGCCCCCACCTCTCTCTAAATCTCAGTTAAAATGACAGTTCAGTCAACGTTGCTTTCCATTTCTTTACCAACATCTTTCACTTAAGTACTCAAACACACCAGGCAAATATATTTTTTTAAAAAATCCAATCCTTCATTGTATGCATCTATCACAATTCTAATATCTGCAAATAAAACTGGCTATATCTTGATGCTTAATAATATTACTGAAAGTTGAATCAATCATTCACTGCTCTCTGTCACTGTGTTTCACTCACAGCTAAGATCAGACTGTAGCTGTAGCCTCTTCTGACAGAAACTGAGGACTCCAGGACTCTCCTCTAAACCAGTAAGAAACAGGATGCAACAACTGGTTAAGCCTCAAAACTGTCTTTGCTATTCTCAATTTAAGTGAACCACAAATTTAGCTTTTAAGTTATTCACTCTATAAATTTAGTTGTAAATCTGAATATTAGAGCTTTTATTTGTGTATCAATCAACTGCAGCAAGAGTTCAGTTAAAGAGAACTTCCCTTAGGATACATGAGAAAACCTACTACAACATTAATTTTTTCTTAAAATGAAAGTTCACACTCCACATCCATTTTCTTTCCAAGAACTGGTAAGGAGAAGCAAAGACAGAGGTTTAAGCTACTTCCATTCAACAGAGTTCTCTGTCAGTGTTGGGGTTTTTTGCCCTATCCTTTACTGAGATGCCTAGTCTGATCTAGTTAACAATCTTGTGATTTGCTTTCCATATACTCCAAACAAATGTTTTAAACATTTATGCTTTCAAATATTTTAGAAACTACTATCAAATCCACTGCATTAGTGCAAAATAAAATTCTCCAAAAGGTAATATATAATGAACAATCTCTTAAATGGAAACAAGCCTGTTTTTCCATAGAACCATCCTGCAGATTAACTAGACAAATTCTGTACTTGTAACAATGCCTGTCTACAAAGAGATTTTCAGTTTTATGTTTCTGTTGGTGGCTGTTTTTTAATATTATTTTTTATATTTGAATGGAACTCACAATTGGTAACAATAGATATTTTTAGCAACAACACAAGTTGATTTCCAATTAACCAGAATGCAGCGGCAGGAGCTATGAATGATTCCCATTTCCAAAATCCTCTGCAAACAAAACAGGATCTGCCTGTCACACTACTGGTGCTACAAAAGCACTCAGAAGTCTTGTATCTGTAAGCATTATAACCCCCATAACTTTAGAACAAATCGTTAAACTGCTGGTGTACCTTAGTAGTGGGAAAAAGGCCCCAGTGTTTCCCTAACACAACCTAAGATTTTTACCTGCTCTTGCATGTTTAGCAGCTCTATCAGGAATACCTGAACAAAAGAAAAACCAAACAAACAGGGTGATCAGTTGAGCATTGCTCTTACAAAGCCTTTTACCAGAGCTACCACAAGTGTGTGAAATGGAGCATGAAGAGCAGCATTGCAACAGGAGGTCCAAAGCTACTGTACCAAAGCCAACCTTTCCTGAGACTCTCTGGTTTTGATTGTGGCCACTGGAAACTCTCGAGGCAGAGCAAGGTTTAAAGGAAATGGTATTCTGGCAAAGGAGCATGCTGCCTTCTTGAAGTCAGTACTGAGGATCAGTAAGACTGGGGACAATGACAGTGGAATCCAAGATCAGTTTTTAATAACTGAGGCAACAGATCTCTCTCACATCTGAGTGCCTCAGGTAGGAGATAAGAGTATGGTATTCTTAAGTGATTAAAGGGAATTATAAATTGGAACAAAGGAGAAAGAGAAAAAAAAAAGATTACCTACACTGTTTTTTCCCTCTAGCAGTGAAGACTTACTGAGGAGTACAGCATGTGTCTGAGTACTATACCTAGAAACCTGAAATGAAGCTATTTTAAGATAGCATAATAAATATGTTGTGTGAAGTTTCATTCTAAAAATATAATCAAATGGAATTATTCTTATACCAAAATCAAAATCTGAAGTGGGGTGAATTAAGCAGCCTAAGAAAGTATTGGGGCAAAATCAAAGGGTTATAAAACCACAAGTGGACAGGAAAGATGACCTACAGCCCTTGCCTGCCAGCACCAGGCATTAAAATCTGACAAGAGGTTTTAAAGGCTCTCTTGTCCCTCCAAAAGCTGTGTGTTTATCTCACCGTAATGCTCTTGGGCCCAAAAGGACTTATGAGCTGGATGACCAAACTGTTGTACAAGCTCAGGAAGCACATCACAGGCTGGGACCTTCAGCTCAACAGCTAAGGAACAAGCCCGCTTTTGGTGGCTGGGGAAGGAACACAATTGGAATTTCATCACCATGATTATTTTCTTCTTTTTTTGTGAAAAATAAATTACTTTCATAATTTGGAGTATTTCTTATATTCAATATCAAGACAATAAAGACAACAAATGCTGTTACACATATCCTTTATGCCATTAGCCAAGCAATAGAGAATGAATATTTACAATTTTCTGCCAAAATACTTTTCACAGAGAAAAAAGGGGAAGAGATGATGGGGATAGTGGGGAAGCAGCCACCTTGTTGCTTTACATATATTTTAATCTAGTTTCAACAGTATACAAATCTTCCCTCTCCTAATTCATATTAAACACTGCCATTCTTTTACTTGTACTGCATTTTGCACATTTCTATTTGAATATAGGACTGAAAAACAAAAGTGATTTCAGAAATGTTGCTTAAAGCAATTGTACTGTAATTGCAAATTGGTTTTTTTCAGTACCATACAGCCACTACCACTACTATCAAGAAACCTGAATCTGCAAGTGGAATTATAAACTGACTCTTTCAGCTTTGGTAAAAATATTTAGAATTATAATTTCTTTCAAAGCTGGAAAACAGATCTGAAGAAAAGGACCTCGAGTTTCATACAGACACCCAAGCTGAACACAAGCGAAAAACACGCCCTTGGGGCAAAGAAGGCCAACAATGTCCCCAGCAGGTCACAGAAGCTGATCTTGTCTCTGTTCAGCCCTACTGAGGCCTCATCTGGAGAGCTTTGTCCAGTGTTGGGCTTTCCAGTACACAAAAGATATGAAACTCCTGGAGTGGGTCCAGCAGACTGTAACAAAAATGGTTAAGAGACCGAAGCATCCACCATATGAAGGAAGGCTGAGAGAGCTGGGACTGCTTAGCTGGAAGAAGAAAAGACTCGTGGGTATTTTCTTAGCGTATACAAATATCTCAAGGGAGGGTGCAAAGAGGATAGACAGAGGCTCTTTTCAGTTGCATGCAGTGACAGCACCAGAGACAAAGGGGGACAAACTGAAACACAGGAAGTTCCATTTGAACATCAGCAACCACTTTTTCACTGTGAGGGTACCTGAGTACTGACACAGATTATCCAGAGAAGTTGTGGAGTTTCCATCCGTGGAGAGTTTCAAAAGCCATCTGGACTGAACCCTGGATAAGCTGATTTAGGTGACCCTTCCTCAAGCAGCAGGGAAGAGGACATCTAGAGATGCCTTCCAATCTCATTTCTTTACCATCATATTTCAGAGCACAGCAATTTCAATAAAATACAACTTCAGAAATATAACCCATAAATATATGGTTTAATTTTTAAAAATTCATGATACTTTGAAGCAGGACTTGTCACTGTGCAAACTGCTACTTAAACACTTCTGACAAGGCTAAGGGGAAAAAAAAGGCGTTCTGAAAAATCGTGACACACTCAGCTATGAAATTACACTCTCTTTGCTGGCAGCCAAGTAACAGCTCCAGGCTGGTCTCCAAATGTGAAATGGTCATGGATCAAGGCTCTTTACCTTTGACTGGCACTTTACACAGGTACTTTAGTCCCTCCAACTTCTGGTGGAATATACTTTTGTGTTTGTAGCCTTACCAAAAGAGCATACATGAACCACACTTGGGTTTTTATGGTTCTTACTAGCCAAACAGCTTAGCAGAAGACTTTATGATTCCCAGCTAGAGAAGTGCTCATGAGTATACACATGTCCACATACCAAAGGACACTGTCAGACACTAAGCTAAAGTCTGTTTCACTGGCAGATCGCAATTTTTGAGTATTGACTCAATATAGAAAGAAAAATAATGTCACCAATACTTTATTGGTACACTGCTGATGTTATAAACCATTTGTTACTAAAGGTTTACAGAATGAGTGCCACTGGCACAAAATATTAATGACTTACCTAAAACAGAAGGAGATGCAAATGTAGCACAAGTGCTAAAGACATAATTTACATCAAGAAAATGTATGACAGTATATCTTATTATTTTTTAATGAAAAAGACATTGCCATAATAACAGCTACTAAATGAGGCTCTTCTTAACATGACTGTTACCATTGTCCTCCCAAAATTTTATCAGCAAATCAGAACATACACCAAACTCTTACACTGGTAGAATGCAAGACTGGTCAGATTTTCTCCTTTAAAAAGAGGCAAGAGGTATTCCTCACAATAAACAGAAAATGTGCACGGCTACTATGCCTAGGAAGTTTATTTCTGTGAGTAGTTTAGCAAGAAAAGACAAGGAAAGACATGTAGTTCCAGGAGGAACTACAGACAAATGCTGTTACATTTAGGATATGGGTAACCACAGTGATTTACTGAAGAGCTTTGGATTTAGTAAAAAAATCTGAATGGAACATTTCTGCTCAAATAACATACCCCAAAAAACCAACAAAACAAAACGAAAATCTTTTTACAGAAACCTGAGCTACCAAGCAAAATGGCTTGAACCCAAAATGGCAAAAGGAAGAAGCTACATGGGAAACAGGATTATGTAAGGAAGGGATAACTGGTATTCTCAAAGAGCCAAAAATACATGATTACAATTATTATTTAGTAGAAGAGGCTCATAAAACAAGTTGTCTAGCAGTTCACCAACAATTTAAAAGGGAAAATAAGAAACAAATGAACAAGTATCAAAATACTATGTTGCTCTCATGAATTGTTCTCTTGGACACAACCTAAGAATAATTAAAAGAAAATTAAAAAGTGAATGAATGAGGTTCTAGTGTTCCTATCCGAATACAGACTATTTATGTCCCTGTAAAGTAATCAATACTACAAGGAAGAATGGCTGCTGCTGTAAGCTCTTTTGCAAAGCACAAGAACACATGAAGAAGCTGTTAAGATTTGAAATCCATCAAAATTACATATAAAGCATGTATCTGACATTTCTATTAAAAACATTTTAGCCCTGCTCCCCAGCATCTTCTCTTGTTTCATAATTGTAGCTGGTTTCTATTACTTCTGTATGTCATCCATGAGGGCTGGTTAAATGAAGCAATATTTTATCACACTAAAGGAGATCACAACACATACTTGAATTCTACTCCTTTTAAAGAAACTGCCTTCTGAAGGCCAAAGTTTTCATAACAGAAAGAGTTCTGTAACACCATCTGGTTAAGGCATATTACTTAGAAAATGGCACCTAATATAAAATACACAATAAAATAAAAAACCCAAACAAACTTGTTTTTCTTTCTACCCATCCCCACGAAAATTAAAAAGAATCAAAGTAACGTTCAAAGATGGCTCCACAGGTTTTGGACACATGTAGCAAAGTAAATAGAGAGCATATAGTATGTAATTCCCCTTTGTAGTAGTTTATGAGATAAGCTGGACATGGAAGATACTTTTTGACCACTTCCACAGCTGCCTGTTCACAACAGAGGACTGCTGGTACCAAGGACTACTGGATTAAATTCCATCCAGTTTTAGGCAGATGGGTAACAATTCAAGTGGTCAGATCCTGGTACTCATACACTCTCTAATGGGCTTCTTCCAGAAAACCCTAAATTTGCTTTATTTTTAAAAGCTGACAGCCTAACTCCAGAAATATCCACTCTCTATTCTAGCCTGTCTTCTCTGCATATATTCTTAAAGTTATTGCTTCTTCCTTACCTCAGAATTTTGAAGATCCACAGGAATCTCTTCATTTCATTTATAGCAGAGAACTGTCTGTACCCTCTTTTAATTCTGTGAAATCATTACTTGTTTCTTACCAAGCTATTGGGTACTGATGCCATGCATTCTGATTTGCTTACCATGGAAACGTGTAGAGAAAGATGGAAGAGCTCACAAATGAAACAGGAGAAAGAGGCTTAGTTTGGGATTTTTTAGTGAGAAAAGTGACCATTTCTTTCCAACCTTGCAAAAACAAACAGGAACACAAGCTTTTCATTTTCTTGAGCTCTTCAGCAAACTTAGGACAAGCACAAGTCTGCAGCCTAAGGCAGGTTTGACTGAAACTAAGACAACTTGACAATTCCCGCAAATTTTGTCAGACAACACCATCCAGTCTAGTTTGTTTGGTTTCGGTTTTTGTTGGTGTTTTTCTGTTTGTTTTTGTTTTGTTTTAATGAAGCTTAGGTATTCAGTTGCGCTTTTCATTTTCCTGGGAATAGCAATGATGACTACAGTTTAGGACAACAATTTATGGAAAGATTTTAGGTAATATTTGTATCTGAACAAGTTAGAATTCTCTCTTCTCTCATAGTTATTTTCCTCCAGTTTTATATGCTCACAAAGTCCAAGTATGAAGTATGCAAATGCAATTAGATCACTCTCACTGTCAAAACTGGTCATCTAGCCACTGTGGTTATGGATGGCAGCTCTGGAAACCCCGTTAATAGATGTGAACACTTTAATCGACAAGCCATTTTGTAATGACTACTAAAATAAGATGAAGGTAACTAACATATTCTGTATAAACAATTCTAGCTACCCCAAGGTACAACAGACTGTACTAAATATGTTATTTTCAAATAAGTACCTGTGTACTTTTTATTCCACTGCTTGTTGTATTTAGGAATAGTATTCTACAAATGCTCAGATAGGTATTATTTTCCTCCACCTAGTAACTTACATAGCAAAATTAAAGGAAAAAGCTCTTATACTTTCTCAAACAGGTCAGAAAACTTCGTCACTGAATTGTTTGTATTTACTCTGCATGAATTTCTGTCAAGGCGTCCTGGACTTCAGACCATTTGGGCCAGGGAGCATCTGTAATGAGCATCATTCAATGAAACTCAGAGTTGCCTGTTGGTGTACAGAGCTGAGGGGGTGAGCTGCTATATACTCTTGAACTTTTGGCAATGTATTATGGAAGAAAAAAGCATTGATCCACTGAGCTTACTCATCTAAAATAATGCTTGATATTAGGAAGACAAGCACAAAATCTAAATTTTACTATCACATTAAAAGAAATTTCTAAAAGGTATTTTAGAATACCTTTTCTGGTATGCATTTCCCACTCAGTCTGCACAGAAAAGGAACAGAACCTGGAACCAAATAAAGCATATCCACACTTACAAAATTATTCTAACAGCCTTGCTGAGCTGTGAGATTGCTAATGAATGTTTTACACAAATAACATTCATGTGTTTAAACCCACGTGAATTGAAATTGTAGCATCACTCATTGATATTGTTAAATCTAAAGCTTGTCTCAACATTTACATTGAGGTGGCTTTTCAAGGACTTTAACCACACAATCTGAAAGTGATCTTGCAAAGTAAATTATATTCTAAGAAAATCCCTAATGGTAAATTTCCCCTTTTAACATAATAAGAAAACAGTAAACATTTTAAACTTTTAAAACCGTTAACACCATTAGAAGGGTAACAGCCTTAAACTGATGAAGGATGGGTTTAGATACTAGGGAGAAGTTCTTTACTGTGAGTGTGAACAGGTTTCCCACGAAAGTGATGAATGCTCCATTTCTGGAAGTATTCAAGAGTGTCTTGGATGGGGCTTTGAGGAACCTGGTCTAGTGGAAGATGCCGCCTCTCCAAGGCAAGGGGTTGGTACTAGATGACCTCTGGGGTCCCTTTGAATGCAAATCATTCTATGATAAATTACGGCTTACGGTAGAACTTCACCCTAAGGAGGAAATTCTGAAGAAGGTGATGGAGACAGCTAAGTCAAACTGTGCAAAATACATGATTAGAGTACCAAGAAAGCAAGTGCAACATCGTGCAATGCAAGCTCAAAACAGTTTTTAGACAGTAGAATTCAAGCAAGGAGTGAAACAATGGCCTTTTGGCTGCAGTCAGTCTATGAGACAAAAATGCTAGGTAGGAACCAACTAAGCAGATTTTCTTTTTTGGTGCAGCTCTGACATCAGTGTTGCACAGCTGATTGCTATCCACTGTAAAAATGTTTTAAGTGGCTATTTGCCCCTTTTACTATAAAAAATAAAGTGTAATAGCTTATAAAATATAGGCTAAAGTACAAAACTAAAAAATCTTACTAAATTAATGAGATATACATTAAGCCATTCCAAAAATACTCGTGTCCTTGTATTTAACAGTACTGGAAATGAATCATGACTGCATAATTGAAGAAGTATAACCAGAAAATTAAATATCTCTGCTTACAGAGACAGAAGACATTATATATTCATAAACATAAGGAGAAATTAAACCGGTAGAACAGACAAATAGGTGTAGATGGAGAAGATCAAACTCAGAGATTTTAATTTGGCTCTTTCACGTTTTGTTACAGACCTTTGCTCTTACTGCAGCAACAGAAGGACCTTCTACATTTATACTCCAAGGACAGGTCTACTATCAAAATAGTGAGGATTACAAATATTTTCCCCTTATTATAAATAACAATGAGTTTTGATACTTTTATCTGCAAAGATACTGTCCAAGTAATTCAAATAAGCCAGGAGAAGTCATTAACTTTTATTAGCTGAAGAAAAGCAATCAGCATTTTACTATGTATGCTGAAAAGCAAAGTCAAAAGACCAACAGCATATTACAAGTGATTGCTTTAGTGGTGCTAACAATCTCTGCATTTTGAGCTAAAAAGTTCACTATTTAGGAATTTAAGCCTCAGGTATCAGCTGCACCACACAGGTTCATCTGACAGAATTCTGTACATTTTGCTCAAAACCCAACATTGAGAACAAATTTATCACGTATGATCCTTTACATAATGGATGTAAAATAGTGTTTTTGAAGGCTCTGCTTCTTAAGTTTGGTTGTTCAAATATCAAGAAATTAAATTCAACTGGAAGAGAAGAAAATCTTCTCTAGTCATGCAGCAATTCCTAGACAGATTCATTTGCCGTAAATTCAATAATACTGGGAGGAATGGATAAAAGACTTTTTTAGTCAGTAATTTCTTAAAAATAATAATACTGATAAAAGTGATTATTTGAGTAGAAGAATTTTAGAACTGTCACTGCAATTTTAGATACCATTTGGTAGCTAAATCCTTGTAGCTCAGCCTTGTTTTCTTCAGCCCTGTATTGACTGGGAAGTGTTGTGTGCCCAATACTCAATCCAAACATCTGTATGAGGCATTTTCACAAAAGACTGAGTAAAAACCTAATATTGCCTATTCTACATAAAAAGATTATTACAAAAAAAAACCAAACAAAAAACAGCTGACACAGTTGTTTCTTTAGGAAGTGCACACACACACACAAAAAAAAAAAAAAAGGAAAAAAAAGAAAAAAAGAGATTGCTTAAGAGTTATTTAAGGGGAAGAAGAGTGAGCTAAAAATGCCAGAACTCAAGCAACCAAAGTGAAGTAATAGATGTTCCAAAAGTCAGTGACATGAAAAGACTGGTGGGGGGGGGAAATATGGTTTGTATAAATTGTCTGCTGCCAACTAAGTAACAGTAGTGGAGTGAAAAAGAAAGAAGGAGCAATAAAGAAAGAAGGGATGCATTAGGAAAGAGAAAGGAAACAGTATCTCCTTTGCCCAAAAAATAAGCAGACACATCAGGAAAAACTAGGTGCCCTTCATCAACGATGAGCATAATCACAATGAACATCACTGTTTAACATGCAATTATTGTGCTATGGCTTTCTATAATACAATGATTTTTTCCTGGATTAAAAGGGCAGTATAAAATCTTGCAACCAAATTCAAATTAGGAAAAAAATGGTTAGATTGGTTCCAACTAAAAATCACAGAGTAAGACAGAAATTTTTCATTTTCAATTGTATCTTGATTAAGTAATTTCCAGCAAATACAAGTTATTGTATCAAAATCTATACCATATTAACAGTTTTAACAGGTGGAAAACTGGTAAGCATCATGAAGAAGTGGAAAGAATGGTTTTAAGAAGCATTTACAAAGAGACAGCAGAGACAGCTGGAAATGCAGAGCAATCACGTTTCTTTTAATCTTTTCTGAAACTACTCTCTGCAGCATGATCTCAAGAGGTCCTTTAACAGAGACCTGTGAGAGAACACAAAAACCCTGACAGTTCTACACTATCTCCTGCTAATAAATCCAAGGCAACTTGCATACCTACACTAAAATTATTGTTATAAGCACTTTAAAGTAATATGATCTAGCACCATTGTCAGAAGCACTCTCCATCCTTCTCTTGTCCTGATCATTTATTTCTACCATGTACTTTCTCCACAGCTTCTACAGCTTTGCAGTGATCAACACTGGGAAAGCTGATGTGAATCAAGAATAACCCCAAAGAAAGAGCAACTTCAATCCAGAACAATTATCCAGCTTTGATCAGTAAATTACAGCCCAGTTGGAGTTTGTCTGCTTATCTACATAACATATGTATTTTGAGATTAGAACATAACTAACAATATGAACACCCAGGATTTAAGTCACAAAGTCTGGCACATTTGATCCTTTTCTCCAGTATAAACCTAAACAGAAAATCTAATGATCAAATTTTTTGGCTTCATATGGGAGGAATTATGAGGACCAGACATGCAAAAAAGTAATGGAAAAAAATGTTCTTCCTCCCAAGAAACATATGTTTTCTTTCCCTGAATTCTTACTGTGAGAGGTTTTGGCCCTCCTTGTATTCCTAAAGTCCAGTTTACATGCTAACAAAACAATTTCCTTCATGTAAGGACTGAATACACAAAAGGAAAGCACCTTGATTCCAGAAGGTGCAAAGGGATTAACTCTAGTAGCACAGAAAATAGGTATTCTGAACACCAGAAAGGTCATCCTTTAATGTAGTGAGAGAAACCACAATTTTCAAGAAATACAATTGAAAATATGCCACAAGAAGAGAATCAATTATAAGCACACATAACCTGCATGTAGCTTTAAAGCTGTGTATCATTAATCCATGCAAAACCCATTATTTTCAGTGCAGATATAAAAGAAATGAGTACTACTGTTCTGCACATTAAAACATTGATACAGCATACATGGCCAAACTTATATACTAATAAACTAATAATTAAAAAAAAAATTGCACTAAAGATAGTAGTCCTACTGTATGAATTCAGAAGTCTGAATGCAAACTACCGTAAGTCACAGGAAGAGTTATGAGTATTCAGTCTGGATCTTTTCACTGGAAAGGAATTATAGCAGCCTCTGTTTAGAAGTTTAATATATACCAAACAAATGTGATTTGCGTGAAGTGATTCATTACCTCATCTTCATTGATGCATAGTCACCAACACACAAGGAAATATCATCCAAAAAAAGGTTTTAAAATAGAAAAGTAGCCTTTAAAAACAACTAAGAAAAATCCACTTGGCAACTAAATCTTTTCTGTTACAAAACATTTATTCACAATAAAGAAAAATAAAAATTGATAAACTGACTACTTGCAGAGGAGATGCTTTAAATTGAGATTAGTCAGTCCATCGGTAAAACACATTTTCCAAACTACAGTACTTGGCATCATGAACCACTGTTGCTTGTAACCACTTTTTTTCCTCCCAGTTTGTGCTCCTGCATTATTATGCCAAGCACATAAGGGAGAAGAAATACAAATCTCCTCTCTACAAAAGAGGAAGAAGGAAAAGAAGCCCCAAACATGAAAACCCCACAAGTTTTGCAGCTCTTCATTCTTTAATAAGGATCATTATTTACAAGAAGTTATTCAGCAGTTGCTGAGAATGAAAGGAAATAATACAAATACAAAATCCGTGGATTCCAAACTTTAAACATTAGGTTCCAGTAAACTAGCACTCGAAAAAAAGATGGCACTCATGTAAGCATTTTGACACAGACAGACAACGCACCTCCAGGAGATAAAAAGAGTGATGCTCCATTGAACAGTTATGTGATAGGAGTACACTGTACTACGCAAAGCACATAAATGCTATGTAGATCTCTCATTTTTTGAATTCCTTATAATTACAAGATGTTATTCATAGATGTCTGAGCAGCCTTAAATGTGGAGCTCTATCAGTGATTCAGCATCTCTAGGTCTGCAGCAAAAATTATTTGCTTTTATGAGATAATGGGAAAGGAGCTAAACCTCTGCACCTAAATCCAGCCTGAATTCCTACCCCTTTCTTCTCCAGTCTTGGGGCACAATTCTCCTACCTCTTTTGTGCTAACTTAAATCAGCATACAGCTGAAAAGAGAACTGGTTGTGCAACCAAAACAGAAAACCTGTCCTCTCAAAGAGATTGTTCTGACAGATGAGTGCCCCAAGTTACCTTCAGTCATGTGCTCCTTTTGTCTAGGGCCAAGGCTGTGTAGGTGAATGCAAACTATGCCTTTCATTAAAACTATATTTCATAATTAAAAATCCAGTTTACATAGGTTTTTAAAGACTTATCTAAAATACTCATTTTAGGGACACATGTATGTATATAGTAATTTTTTTTATCCACAGGAAAGCCACAGAAGTTGCTCTATAGTCTACAAATTTTAAAAAAAATTCTAAATAGACTGCCCTTTCATTGTTTACTACTTTAACTCAGTAAAGCAGTAAAGATTTAAATCAGACTGAAACTGATGACCAATATCCCAGCCATTTGTTTAATATAAAAATCCATTTGTTCCTCTGGTACACTCTGGGAAAAAATAACATTACCCCTTTGCTTTAAAGGACTCAGAAACCAAGAAAAAAATTTCTGTTGCATTTGGCATATTTCAATCACTGTAGATCTATTTATACACGTACTTCCTAGGTGTGAACCTTAGGAAAGTCTCATTCAGTCAGGATATTGCTACAGCAGTGTTTTCCAGATAAAGCCAGTAGAGCATAAATTCAGTCGAATGTAGAATTTGAAAAAAATGGAAGTTAAAACCAAAAAACAAAAATCAAGCCATGATTAACTTCACACAGCTAGAGGCTGAGAGCACCTCTGTTTCAGATATGAAATAAACACTTTTATAATTTTAAATGATCCCTTTAAGTCTATTTATGCATTTACTTTTCATGCTCATATTCCAGCCTCCTCAGCAGCACACACACAGTTAAAACCCGACACTTATTAGAATAGACTTCTGGTGGGAAGTGCTAAGAATTCACCCCACTGCCTACCAATCTATCCAGAAATCTGTTCTCACTCCTACTTCCTCCTGTCTGTTCCTTTCTGAAACAGCAGTAGGGGGGTTGGGAGTTTGCCTTTCCTCTACTGGATCCCAGTTGTGTACATGAACTACACCAGACCATATGACAATCTCTCTCAGTTCCTAAGAGGCAAAACAAGCTTCCTACCAAGCCAATCTGAAGAGAAGCAGGTAAGAGTGAGAGCCTACAGAGACCAGTGTTCACAGGCCTACCATCACAGAGACCAGTAACTACATCTATGCCTAATGTAACAAGGAGGAAGTACAGAAAATGTCCCTTCAAGGATAAGAGCAGCCATGTCCACACTGTCAGAAGCAGGCTCCAGCTTCTGTCTAGCTGCCTATATGCAACTTCAAGTGGTCCAGAGAAAAACCAAAGACTCTGATACATTGTTTAGCATGCAGGAAGGCTTTGACATAAAGAAAATTACTGTACTGAAGAAAAAACCAGTGCCTGTTTGATGAGCAATGCGTGCAGAGGATAAGCCCACCACTGGGGAGTGAGACTAAAGAGAAAGGTTAGAATCTGAAAAGAAACCTCCATGGCTGCCTAGAATCTCCCAGAAAAAAACAGGCCCATCAGAAACATAGTGAAGATGGATTTTCCTTCCATGAAGGGAAAGCATTAAAGTTTTATTGAACACCAAATTGCAAAAATCCAGTAGGAAAGCCACTCCAAGACACAGCACCTGAGGAGATATTCCACTACTCACTCTCAGTGAAGAGCTGGTAAGATTCCCAAAAAGGCCCAGGCTTTAGGTCCATGAAACCTGTGTTTAACTGGTAAAATCAGAACTGTCTGACCAAATACACTGAAACAGGATCTTGCTCATTTTTTTTTCCTGGCAAGTTAAAAAGTATTTTTACAGAGATTTTATTTTCAATCTAATAAATTAATAATTGCATTCTATAACAGCCAACAGCCAAGTTCTTGTGTGAAACAGTATAAAATTTTGTCAACATTTTTATACTAGGTTTTAGGGTATACAACATATATGAGCATGCAAGAAGTGACTTGACAGAAAATAGTTCCCTCAGCTGGAGCTATGTAATTTTTACTTTTTAGTTTAATTCAGCTGGTAGAGTCATATCTAAAATAACAACACAGTCATCTAATTTTCCTATTTAACTTTTCTGCTCACTGCTATGTTCTTGAATTCTTTATTACCACATAGACAACTTACTGAGAAAACAAGAAGCAGCTTTTCTAGAGGGAAGAGGGAGCAAAACTCAAGCGGCAGAAGGCATTGCCTTTTACTCGCCCCAAAGAAACATGAAAACCACCAGAGACAAAGAACTGTCAAGCAGCTGGAGATACATCCAGGATCTGCCTGTATTGAAACATTACTGCAATAAGGACCAAAACTAAACCACAGTTTTCCCTTGCATTTCTTCATCAATATTCTATACAAAGTGGGAATAGACATGGGTCACTCAGCATAAGAACTGCATAATAGTCTGCCCTTAATTTATAAATGTAAATGCACCTGTAACCTGCAACCAATAACCTATGACATTTGATACACTAATACCAGAAGTGTTACTGTAAAGAACCATTCAATCCTCATGTTAAGGTTAAATATTCATCCCTCTCAATTTAAGAGGTTGTAGATTTCACTCTGTCCACATTACATTAAAAAAGGTACACAAACAATAAAGAAATGAGGAATTTTAACAAAATCCCTAAGCATTAAACTAAGAAGCCTGACCATGTATGTATTTCCCTTAGAGAGAAGAAGTCATCTTCTACTAAAACAGTGCTCTAGATTTGACCGAAATCACACTTCCAGAACACCAAAGAAAAGTAATTTTGTTTTCATTGATAAGCAGCTAGGAAAAGAAGGCATCTTTTTATTTTCTTGGTTCTGCTTTAGGTCATAACTTCACGTTATGAAGATTAAACACCCAAAAATCTTAAGGATTCAAATGTTAGTGTGAAAAAGTTGAAGGGTTGTAACTTTCCCTCACTTAAACTTTAAAATGAATACTGCCTGGCAAGAGAATGTCAAACATGCCACTAGCCTATCACATTTTCAACCTTCAGAAGACAGCTGTAAAAAATAAAAGCCCAAACAACCCCAACAAAAAACCACAACTCTCTCTTCCCCACAATACCACCTTTGATAGAAACTTAAAAATCTGTGTTTAACAGCAATGAGTTTATACACTAAATCTTGGAAGTCCTATATGGAAATATTGATTTGAGAAATCTGATGGAACCTCTTTAGGAATGAAGTTCTCTAATTCACACAACAATAATTTGAGAAATTTGAGGTTTAGTTAGCATCAAACATCATTTTTTCTTAAGGTTTTTTTCCCAGACAGATATATGTCAAATAAAATTAACCCCAGAAATGTAATCCAATCTTATAATAGCTTGACTAAATTACAAGTTTTAAAGTAGACAGCCATCAAAGTAAGGAGAACAGGCAATCATGAATTCAGGAAATGTACATTGTCCCATAGTCAGCTAATGGCAACTTTAATAAGATGTGATGGATTTTTCTCCACCAGGAGAAAATACTGCCTGCATTTTTGCTTCAACAACCCACGCCAGCTGACTAATGGAGTTATATTTTTGTCTCATATGAGGATGGTTACTTGCCCATCCTCTAGCAGTTACAGAATGAAACATTAACAACAGCTGTGGGGTGAACAGAAAAGCTGCTGTATTTGGTAGCCAAGATCCAAAGTACAGGCCTTTCCTCTCAAACAGTGGAGCTCATTTTCTGTCACAGGGTGACAAAAAGACACAGCATAAAACAAAGCCACTTTTAGGGCCTGAAGTAGCTAACTGAAGGTACTTTTAAGGAGTAATACATCTTCATGGGGAAAAAAAAGTAAAGGATTCACAGAAATTAAAAATAGGGTACTTGGATAGATAAGAGCCCTTGGGAGCTTAGAAGCTGTTGCTGAAAAGAAATACTGGTGGATCCAGACAGGTTTCTTTAAACAACCCTTATCAAATACTACGAAATATAAAACTCGTTAGCTCGGCATTCTAACAATCCTAATCGTAACAGACCAATCCCAAAGAAACACTCCTGCCACGCTACTGAATAATCAGCATATGCCTGCAACTAGAAACATCTTTTTACACAAACACTTGGGCTTCAGTCCTGCAAAAATTTAAATATATCACTCCGAGTAGACCTACAGATCTCTGTGGAAGTCTGTAGAGTTTATCACACACATAAAAGCTAACACATATTTATAAGTCTTGCAGGATAATTGCTTTTGGCAGAATATAAATAACATTGCTCTAATGTGTTTCAGCATCACGGTCTCCTGCTTTAAGAGCCAGACATTCTGGTGAAGCCTGTCATTCTTCATACAAAGAGTGGCAGCTGTATAGCCCACAGAGACATTTAAACTTCTCTTTGCATTTTCTTTAAAGTTTCAGAATAGTGTTTGGGCATGTTTTGAAAGTAGCAAGAAAGCTAACAAGTGAAGTCGATAAAAATGGCCTAAAAATGCTTTCTTACTAGTGCCATGGACACCACCGGTAGGGCTGGAAGCAATTCTTAGATGAACTATCTATAGCTTCCAACACTACCAAACACAACATCAGTTAGGCTGAGGAGTTTACTGGGTATTTTTCCAGAACTCAATGCACTGGCTAACAGGGCAATAATTCAATATGAGAAGCAGTCTTAATAAAGAACTCTAATGTTCACTGTACCATACACCTCAATGAAAAAACTTAATCTGCTACAAGAAGAGCTTTCAAATTGCAAGACAGGCATCTGAAATAATTTTAGAAATTTAATGCCAGTAGTTTGCCTAATTGATTTTTAAATGCATACCTAAAACTAGGCCCCCGATTTCTCTCCTTGTCAGTCTCTTTCTTTTTTTCTTTCAGTATTGTTTTATTGTCTCTACTACCTTTCATTTCAACTTCTAACAAGGATAGACAGGAGCAAAGAAAAGTAGCTTCAGGTTCCATCAATACCATTGAGCATTAAAATAATGGTATGTATCACCTACTGCAAGCCTCAGCTGAACCGCAGACCTGTCTTGGCAGAAGGTCCAGCCCTAAGGAATTGCTGTATTTTGTAGACATAGGTAGCCCTTACAGCAGCTTTACTTTTGCCCTTCCACACTCCTGCCCTTATTTTCATTTGTACCTTCATCTCTCCCATACAACCCTGAAAAAAGATTTTACAGCTGAGGAAGTGTTGCATGCAACAAAACAAGCCCTGGTATAATTTAACTGTAGTCCAACAACACAAAAAATGTAATGTAAAACACTCAGCAGCTCTCTCAAACCCATATGAATTCACATTTGCAGTCAGTATTGCCTTGGCCCAAATAACCAGCTAGAATTGCCTTGAATTCAACTGATTTCCATTAAGCATATTTTGTTTTGCTTACAAAAATGACAGACCTACACTTAAGTGGAACACACAGGTAAATGTTGAAGTACCTAACTTTTAATCAATAAATCCTTTGTTTGTGCCTCAATTTTATCTAGTGTAAAGCAGCATGTTAAAACAAAAACAAAAAACAAAACCCCCCAACAACAAAAACCCAACAAAACAAACAAACAAGAAACCCACCCAGTTTCCAAGTATTGATGAATGAGCCTTGGCTGAATGGAAACTGAAGGAAAGTGACGCAGGCAATCTCCCCCCTGCTTCACGAGGTCCTTGTTCAAGGCCAAAACCCAAGAGCACCAGCGCCTCCCAATCCCTTTCTCTATCTGCTAAAACACCACCTTAACATCAGAAAGAAAGCAGTTGACACTGACATGACCATAAATTCAATGCATTTCCTAACAAAACTGAATTGCTAAATTCTTCCCTAGAACATCATGCTTATCACTTTCCCTCATCACCTTGTTCACATGGCTCTTGTGAGACAAATGGTTTCAAGAAAAGAAAGATACACAGTACACAGATACTGAAATACCTCATTTAGATAAGACTAATTTCAAGTTCTACCATCAAGCATGAACAGCGAGTTACATCAAATGATTAAAACTGCATAAGCTGGCACAGCAATTTCAGTTTGCTTGAACTTATAAATGCTTGAAAACACAACACTTCAATTACGAACAGATAAACCACCCAAACCGAACTTTCTGCTAAGGTCAAATGGAGCCCTACCAAAAAACCACATGGTAAACTTCCCCACCAAAGAATCCAGAAGGAAATATTTATATTTCAACTCAAACCTCCTGATGAGTAAACAGATGCATATGGAATTTAACCAAGTCCCATAGCAAATGGAAAAGTCAGAGAAAGGATATCAACAAAATTTTCTGCTAGATCCTTTATGGCAACTCTTATGTTTTTACATAAAACATGATAATTTTCAGGTAACAGCAGCATTAAGAAGTTAAAATAATAAAATATAGTACTAAATCATTATTTGCTTGTGATGCTCTTGGAACACTATCCAGATATTAATGGCATCCCTGAAGATCTTCACTGTCTACTGAGTTTCTCAGACATTTTCAAAGAGAGAGTTCCAATCTCCCAGAAAGGAGAAATTGTAGCTGACCCCTCTGTAGTCCTTCAACAGTTCCACATCATCATCTGCCTTGTCAAAACTTCCCCAAACCATTTCAAACCACAGATCTGTTTTACCACTAAAAAGCAAACAAGTGAGCATTTAAGTTCAGTAGATTTAAAATAAACCTACTCCCACTCTCTCTCATTAACTGATTTCAACTGTAAATTTGCTTTAGTTGCTTTAAGAGGGGACTATTAACTACATAGAGACAAAGTTATTTTGTGTGTCAAAATGACAGCATCAATACTCTTATATTTAGTGAAACTGGATTTGTCAGTGTTGATTAAACATAATGTATTAATGGAATTCTCTTTTATTTCTATTTCAAATGGCTTGTGTACTTATACAATTGTAGTTTATTCTGAAATACTTCAGAGGTTAACAAAAGGGTCTGAAAAAAACCCCAAACCAGATCCTCAAACCTGTCCTGAAGAGTTAAGTATTTCAAATTATGTAGGCTATCAGAAACCTTTACAACAAACCCACCAATAGCACATATCAGGTATATAATTACAAAATATTCATACTGCTTGGGGGAGGGGACATTTACTAACATCTCTTAAAAACACCCATAGAGCTATGAAGATCTGATTGTGAGTACCCTTTTCTATGTACTTGTACAAAGGAGCAACAACTTTGAGAGCCTTCAGAGCCATAGATAAATAACTTTGTGTGATCTCAAGGAATATGATAATGAATTCAACTTAACTTTGGCTGATCTTGGAACCTCACGTGGTAACAGCCAAGACTGAGCAACTGCAGTGCAAGGCTAGTATTGGAATGAATCAAGCACACACACAGCATTTTCCTTTGTGAAGACAATAGTACATAATGGAACTCAAGAGACTGAAGATAAATGAACCCAAATTTATCATCAGGAAAAATCAGACCTTAAAAAATAGATAGACAGAAGGAATACATAAACCTCCCTACTTGCACAGCCAGATGCTAGAGCAATTTCTGATCATACTGTCATGGAATTTAAAGGCATACAAATAGTATCTGGCTATTTAAACTGTGAGAACTATTGATCTGAGCTTCTTGTGACCTACTGGAATATTGCATGAAGAAAGGGTTAGACCAAAAGACTTTCCTACTTTTTGTCCAGCATTGTTATTGACAAAGGACAAATCCCAAAGACAAACAGGAATACATCCTGACAAAATTATTTGCTGAGTTATAGTAGGAACTCATTTCAGAGGAAAGCAAAATCACTCCTTTGGAGAACACCATTTTCCAGTGTAAATAAAGCTAACAGAAGTTATATCCTACTGAAAACATGATACAACCGAATTTTTTTTATGGTTGATAATAAAAGATTGAACAGCATCTTTCATTTCAAGTGTTAAGACTGAATTCCACAGGAATCAAATATAATGTTTTACTCTTTAGACAAAATAAGGGAAGCCAAGCAGTGGCAACACCGAAAAAAGATTGCCTCTCACCAAATACACCTTAGATCATGGACCTTAATGCTGTAATTGGGAAATGAGTTATGTTTTCTCCACTGTAAAATACATAGACATAAGTGAAGAAACAAAAAATGCAGAAAGCAAACCATTTTTACTGTAGAATTTCTGCACTACCCAATTGTAATTACCTTTAAAACAAACTATGAAGCAATCTCAGAAAGCTGACCAAAATCACACTTGCCCTTGAGAAGTGTCACTTGATCCTTCCTCCTTTGCCATGTTAAATACAATTAGGATCTCTCCCGCAACTTCTCTACTGAAACAATCTTTTACTGAAGTACATAGCAGAGATTTGGATCATCAGGCCTTATTTGGGATGCTAAGTTGATCCAAGCTCATACTGAAAGAAGCATGAGGGTCTTAAAACTAAAAGCTGTTGCTTCACCCATTGAGCTCCAGTTGTGGGGCTCAAGCAGCACAGATTTGCCAAATGGTAGAAAAGCCAATCCTGTATCTGCCAAGAGCCACTCAGCCCTAAAAAACCAGCTGAAATAATAGAGTTGCTAAACTTATTTCCAGTTACTCCTCAAGTCTAATCCATACACCTTGGTTTTGTTCCAAAAAGGAGCTACACATGTAACTGTAGTTCTACTTCAAAAATATTTGTTTGCAAATATTAAAAAAAAGTTGAATTTTCTGTAGCAGAGAAGTGACTCAACATTGATTTTAAACATTTCTATAATGTCTTCTTCTTTCACTGATGAAAAGAGGATGAACTTGTAGCCTGTGGGAAGCATTCTCTCCGTCTACAGCAAAGGAAACACATGTTTTTACCTGAGTTATGTTTTTGTTGTTCCAGAGCAGTAAAAGACATGCTTCCTGCTAGCATAGCTCAAGGCTCAAACCCTGGTATTAAGGCCAGTACAGATGCTCAATGGGCCAGTGAAACTTCTCCATGAGACACTAAGCAGTGGCTTATTTTCCAGAGAAGCTTTTCAGGATAACCTGTATGAGAACACTAATAGAGAAATACTCAGAAAAAAAGCTTCCTAAAAAATACTAAAAACCGACCAAAACCTATGAGGATGGCTAGAAACCCACACACTTCAAAACCAACATATTGCAAACATGGAAAAGATATATCACTTTCAGCAGTAACGAAACTATCTAATGAAAAACAAACAACGAAATCCCACAAAGAATCAAAACAAAATAATTAATGCAAAAACCTACAGTTTTTAAAATATACAGCAGAGAAGGAAAGAAGGGAGAACCTGAAAAAGTGCCTCTAATTAGCCAACTAAGCTTATCAGTTTTCCCCTAGTTAACCACAACTTACTCCAGAACAAGGAAAATAAAAGGCCTCCACAGGAAATTACACTATGCTAAAGTACAGCACTCTAAATTCATGTGTTATTCTGGAATAGCTTCCTTGAATAGATCTGTTCTTCATCAGGAATTCAAGTAACAGGTGAAGAAGAGCTCATGTTTTCTACCTTGCTTCAGGGGAGTAATTGTGGACATGTTCTCCTTGTGCAGGAATTGCAGGCAACCATAACTGAGAAATGAAAGTTTGTGAATTCATGCATCGTCAGCCCAGGTAGGTCAAAGAAAAGAAAAATGAGGTTTGTGTCAGTGACAAACACACGTTTCACCAAGCATCTCCTTTACACTATGCAGAACATTCCAAGTATATGATGGAACCTTCTGAAACCATTACCAAAAAGTCATCTTCGTCCTTCAAACAACCTGAAAACAGGGAAGCACATAACCCCGTAACAAGATTCCCTCAGCCAGCCTGCAGCCAAGAGGCTGGGGTGCAGGTGTGGTCACAGACTCAGTTTTCCGTGCCCCAGGCAGATGCTTAACTGATTTCTGCAAATCCTCCATTACCTAACGCGGGCTGTTAACATGCACGATTCTTCTGCATCACCATAGTAACAAAGCACGTACATTCTAAGGTGCATATGAGGGCTCTTCTAGAGGATGTGTCAAGTTGAATGCACCTAAGACAATATAAGATATTTTAAGCTAGCCCAGTTCAGTACAAATACAGAAAGCATGAAAGTACTGTGCTAGAGATTATCACAAGACTGCTCAAGCAGTGGTTACACATCCATTAAAAAGTTTTCTGGAGGCTCAAAGAAGTAGAAGGTGAAGCAAGATTCCATCAAGACACTTACGGGTCTCAATGTATTAAAACAACTATATAATTAATAATGGCCTGATTTGCACACACTAACTTCTTTGGGAACCACAGAGCATAACATAGTAAAAGATTTTATGAACACAATTTACCTTCAAGTTTTCCCAGCCACCCCATCCCTCCAGAAAAAGGAAAAAAAGATCCAGATAGAAAACATATTTTCATGTCAATGAGAGTGGCAAGTACCTTGCACTTACAGGCGTGAACTACACCATTCCTATAGGATACATGAGGGGCACCACAGAAAAGCCAGGCTTAATGGCAACCCTTACATTAGGTGTCTCCACAGCAAATAAGCCCAGACACTGTTAAGTTTCACTGGCACTCTGTGATGCATGTGTCCAGCGTGCATGACTTCTCCTAACAGATGCCACTACTGCCTTAAAAGAACCAAACCAAAATGAAGTTCAACACAGCAAACACATAATTCCCTCAAAAAACTAGAGAGAGGTTCCAAACTGGTGGAGGAAAAAAACCCCAACACCAAAACCCCAACTTTCAGATAACAATTAAGAAAATCACATTAGCAGAAAGAATATAAGAAATAGCATGCTACAAATCTGGATGCAATTACAACATTACCAACACTTGAAATACTCCCATTGTTGAAATCTGAAGATTAAAGACTAAAATCAAACTAAACTCAAGCAAAAAAATCAAACAAAAAACCCTGGCACATCTGTCAGAATATTGCTTTACTTTTCAATATTAGTATTTATAGAATTTTAACAGCTACTAAGATGCAGTCTTCAATTACACAGATCCATCTGTGCATGATCAGAAGACACAATCCTCCTCTCTGGCACAGGAGGAGAAATAAGGCAAGGGGTTGAAAAAAACCTGAAGGTTTGAGAGCAGAACCCAGGCAATCTGATTACAACCCTGTATCTGTCTTATTACCAAAATCATCACAATTCATACACCCTGGCCACATGGATTGTATCTGCACAAAAAACTCAGTTCTCAAATCCAAAAATTATCAAGCAATAAATTTTACAACTTTGTATTCCCTTAGCATGCTCATTATGTACAACTGGTACCAGCAATCAATTTCTTCTCAAAACTCTTTCAAAATTAGAGACTGAAACGCCAAAATTTTTTGCATCATCAGTAGCATAGTCATACATCAGTAGCACAGATCAGTATCATTTGAACCACAAGAAAAACCTTGTAATGAGATAGTTAACTATCCCCTGAAGAGAGCACAAACATACCTATCTGAAGTCTACCCTACTATGAAACTTCCAAATTACTCTTGGTCCTAAAGCAAGCAAAGACCAGTGATTATCAACAATAACTAGTGCTTACAAATGTACAGCTTTGTTACATAAGGTTAGCTCCACATGCAGATTAAGAAAACCCTCAGGATTTCCCATTCTAAATGTACAAATCTCAGCTCTAAATCCTGAATTAGCTTCTTTACACCTTTAAAAAGCGTATTCCTGCTCAAGGTTCAACATATACCAGCCTCAATCACATGCCTCATATTAAGACATGCTGTACTGGGATCCAGAGTAAGCACACCATGCACAGAAAGGAATACCCAGGGCTCAGAACGCTTTATCACATCTGAGTGGCTAAAAAGTTTCTAAGAAGCTACATAAAAATTTCTAAATCAGAGCACCACCACATACTCCACCTTTCACTACCCTCACTTAATCCTTTCAAAAGGCTAAGGAGAGAGAAATCACTTCTGCCCTCAAGGTTTATACCACTTCAGCAAAAAAGTTCTGCACAATTTCTGAAGGAATAAAAATGCCTGGCAGAAATCCTCACTGACAACTGTATCTTACCAGTTCTGGGGTTATTTAGGGAATACAGTCAGTCTGAGTAACAATTTTTAATGAAACTGGCATTAGATTTCAGTAATGACTTGTTTCATTAATGAAATTCTTGATGTTTCTTGTTGGTACACTTGTTTGAGGACAGCATTTGACTCTACTTTAAACTGAAATAAATCAGTTTCATTTTTGCTTTGACAAACTTCAGTTTAGTGTCTCAACTAACCAGCAGGAAACGGGTGATTGTCAACAGTTGTCAGATCACCTTGGGGAAAGTCTATTCATTTATTAGTGTTTTTCTGGAATTTAAAAAAAAGAAACCAAAATGAAAAACCCCAACTCTTCCGTAGGCTTTAATGACATCTGCTCTCACAAACCATTCCAGTCAAAAACTGACTCACAAAACCACCCAAGCCAAGCACTTGGGTCACAGAATTCCTTCTGGCGTTCTGAACAGGTGAGCATTAAACTTACTATAACAGAATTAGACTTCCTTACCTAATTAAAACCTCATGAACAGCAGTAGTCAAGACACAGGAATGAATACATCGGGGCAGGGTAGGGGAAGAGTGAGGGAGAAGAAACAGATGCTATACCACCTAAATTATAAGATAGTTCAGATGTTTCAATGATACACATTTGATGAATTCTTGCATAGTGGACACATGAAAAATATTTCCTTCTGAATGGAAGTTTGGTCAGACAGCAGTGCAGAATGGAACACAGTAACTGATGAAATTTCTATCGCCTGCTTTCCCTGTTTGAATTATTTACTGTCATATGACAGTGAGTTCTTACAGAGAAAAATGCTTGTGAGTGATTTCCTCTCCCAGATAGATGAATTTACTGTCATTATATTGGGACAAAATTAATAACAGTAATAGTAATAATAGTATCATCATCATCATCTGTTTTTCCCCACCTTAATTGGAGCATTGGGAGTTAAGGCCTGTGTGTAGCAAGCAAACTGTTATTTAAACAGAACCACACTTATAAACAAATTCTAGCACTCAGAGCACTTAAATGCAAATTTTTTGTCCCTTAGCATCTCTAAAGACTTGCAGGTTGCTTTGGGTTTTCTTCTTTTTCTTGTCCATATGTAGGAGAAAATTAAAATAAAGCAATGAATATAGACAAATTAATATCTGTTTTTAAGCAAATTGATATCACTTGGCATCAATTGATATACAGCATGAACATTACTGTAAAGATAAGCTTGAAAAGATTAGAAAACTCATACATTTAAAATGTCTGCTTACTTTACATAAGTGTAAGTGCTGTTCAATACCACCACAATTCTATAGATTGACTCCTATTACAACTTTCAGGTAGGAGAAGTACTGTGCTTTTGCCAGTATGACATACCATAAAATATTTTACCATATACTAAATGTTATCACTTTATGAATGACAAAAACCACAGGGAACAGTGACAGCCAACAGATTTCATTAGATCACAGTCTAAGCATTAATCAAAAAAACCCAAAAACAACCAAAGACAAACCAAAAAAACCAAACTCCCCCAAAAAACCAAAGGAAAATCTTCACTTACAGAGTACAAAAACCCAAGCACAACAGAAGTATATACTGTTATTGTCCTAAGTCTAGAAACATATGGCAATGCACAAGAGCATTCAGTCCTCTTCCTTCCACCAAAAAAATAAGCATTGCTGAAGATAGGAGACACACATAACAAAGTATTAGAAAATATTAAAAAATGTTGCAAATGTGTTTACATCTTATAGAAATTTAATTTGGAAATTTTGTAGCACATTAGTTGCCCGTAATTAAATAGATACCTAACAACAGAAAATGCTTTCAGAAAGAGGTATGAATATTTTCAAGGGAGAAGGAAGGAACAAATTTTATATTTTAGGGAACAATAAATTTTTGTTTGCCACCAATCCCAGCCAGTCAATAACTGTGCAAACTCTGCTAGTTAAAATTTACTTGCTGAAGTGTTGCATACTAGAAAAGAAAGGAAAAAGAGAGAGAGATTTCCCTCTTAAAGCAGCCATAAAGAAACTGGGATCCTGAACAATATGGCAACTTCCAGACATCTTTCAATTTCCTTTAAGTAACCTATGACATTTTCTGAGGAAGAAGAGTAGAAGGGAGAAAGCAAACATTTAAACATTTGAACAGCATTTAAGACAACATACACTCTATGTCATATCATAGTCACTCTTTTTGAATCAGTAGCGTAAAAACCAAAACAGACAAAATCATTTCCTTTGTCTCCTTTTTAAACTTGTGTTAATACTCTGAAGAGTATTTTTTATTTCTGGTGCTTATCATAATCCCATTAAGTCATCACCTATACACACAATTTCTCCAGATATACACAAGAATGGGTGAATAGCAAACAAAACTGCCAGCATTTACCCCCAAATGCATCGGGATTGCCCTCAGCTTTAATCCTGTGACTTCTGATCCTATCAGAATATACTTTTTTCAAGAAACATCTTTACTTTTACAAGTCACACTGATGTTCTCACAGGCACTTTAACACAACAAGAGTATTACATTTAAAATGAACAAACAAAGGAAACACTCGGCATTCTTGAATTCAAATATTATTGCTGGTTCCAGTTATGCTGAAACATCCAGAAGCATTTTTCTGCAATATCACAGTAATCAAGGACTGTTGCTAGGGTGAACCTTTTTTAAAAGAAAAAAGTAAAAATAACCACCCTCCCTAACTGACTCTCAGATTATGTAACATGCAAATTCAGTTTCACCTTCAAAACAGTGTCATACAACATAAAGCCAAACAGACAGCAAGAATCAGTTCATAAGGAAATGCCTCCCAAGGACTGTACAAACAACCTTCCCTCAATTGAAGGTGTATCAGAATTGCAATGATTTAATATAATCAATTGGGTTAGAAGATCCTTTAAAAAAAATCTATTTACAAATTACTTTCATTAAGAGATGAAGAATTTCAGAGTCTATACATGCCCTAAACAGCAGAAAGAAAATTAGCCTGCTGAAAAGTGTTAAAATCCTCCCAGAACTAATAAGCCCAAAGTAATAGGCATTACTTTCTATGATACAATTTCACATTCATCTTTCAGTTATCTGGGTTTGTAAGACAAATTCAATACAATTCTGAAGCACAAATTAAGTACAAAAAGTATTTTCATATATACTGAAGGAAGACATGAATAAATACTTTATTTAAAAATTTAGTTCACCTTTACTTTTTCAAATCAACACTTAAGGATGTTTACAGCATCATAACCTGAGGCTGTTAACACAGCATTAGAATATACTGTGTTTAATTTACAATCTCTTTAATTAAATTATCCAGGAAAATGAGTATATTTATGTGGTAAAACAATCAGCATGGAACAGTCTGAATCTGTAAAAATACAATATGTAAAAGCAATTCTGAATATGATTCGAGAGCAGCAGCATTCCCTGAAATAAAAAGCAGCCACCTGCAATACAGAGGAAAGTAAACAAGCCAGTAAAGCACTGCTCCTACTTTTCGATTGCAGCAACTACGACTCCATCTTAAGCCTGTCATCATTCATCCCTACTGAATGAGGACTACACAGCACGACAACTATTCTGTTTTTCCTAACACTGAAATTCAGCCATTAACATTTCTAGACAGCAATTAAAACCTGCCACCAAAACAGGAATTTGGTACAGTGCTTACTGACATGCCTCCTTTAACATTATTATGTAAAGTTGCATGAGTAGCGAATTGACCAATGAATCCTTAAATTCTACTTCATTTAAAAACGGATTGGTTTTGGGAATATATTGTGTTGATGCGACCATTGTGACTGCAAAACACCACTGAGGAAGAAAAAGAATAAAATTACCTGGAGGTATAGAAATACCTTCATTTAACTAATACCTAACTGACAAATACAACAACATCATTACAAGAACAATGTAAAAATCGCCAATGAAGACTCATCTGTAGTAATCAGAATTTTATAAGGCTGCCTTCCATATGTTCATGATGAAGAAGAAATCTACTAGTCCTTACTGTAGCTTCTTAATTAATCTTTCCCACCACCACCGAGAATTTATTACTAACTGAGGTCAAACTCTAGACACCACAAATATTTATATCTGACTCTGTAAAATGAAGTTTTATAAACAAAGAATTACCAGCTCAATTACCAGAATATTCCTGGTAGCTCTACAATGAAATGCATTGCAAAGTACCCGTATTCACTCTTATATGCCGAAAGGACTGTTAATGAACTCAAGGCCATTGATGCCATCAGTTCTACTGATAAAATTCTACACGGTGAACTTTTAATATATGATGAATTTCAATTTGCAGATCTGTCCTATTTTCACAAATGGTTTATCTGGCATTTCAATATTTCCCAGCCATTTAAAATGACACGCTTGTTCTATGTGCAAAGGCAACCAGAGAGAAATGATGACTCTGGCCACGCCAAAAATGCTGTCAAAAAAATGCAACCAAGAAACATTTTTCTTATTTTTCTTCTGATATTTTAATAAGTTTAAAAAAACAAACCAACAAAACCCCCCAATCTATTCTTTAAGAAAAAGCATCGTTTATAGTCCTTTGTAAGTGTATTTATATAACAACATATTTAGTCCTATAGCACCACTGAATAAACTCAAAGCAAATACTGTATATGAGCTTTCCTTTCTTGTATTAAGTAAAAATCAGTAATATTTCAGGTATTCTCTTAGGTTGTACTAACAACAAACCTCTTCCACTCTATGAATGTATAATTAAGGATCATCTCAGTGTAATTTGTTAAGATAATGAAAAAGCCTATTCATGAGCAATGAACATCACCATTTTAACACTGGCAACCACAAACAGTTACATCAAACAAATACACTGTCTGCTCTGGTGATCCTTCATCAGTAAATTTCACTATGTTTCTTTTAAAATTTCAATAAATTTTAAATCCAAGATTTTAAGATTTTTAAATTGCCTTCAAAACAATTTATGCCATATTAAAAACATTTCTGGTATTTCAGACGTCTCTTTAGCCACGGCATAGGTTAACGAGAAACTACGATTGCTAATCTGCTGTAAAATTCTCCAAGTGAACAGACAAAAAAAATGAACCACAATGTTGATTTCTATCAGTTTAGTGCCTTGACTGTCATCTGTATTTTATAATAGGCAGCATTTTCAGATGCCTCATTAGGTATGACTGACTTCCTTCTGCACCATGTTGATCTCTTGCAGATGTAAGACTTTATTGTTCAATAAAATGAAAATTACTCCAAATGGATTAATACACTGTCTTGAAAATATGTTCATAATAATGAATCTGATTTTCAGTATTCTATTTTTGACTCAGTATTCCTGAAGGGGAAAATATTTCAACATTTTCTAAATAAAACTCTTCCCAGTTTAAATGTAAGATGGTACAGGGAGAAGGTACTTCCGAATTAATGCTCCTTTATAGGAAAAGGATAAACAAAACCCACGAAAATAAGCCTTTCTCGTCCCTCTCGTCCTTTACAGTGACTTCCCATGCTCGCAGCCATAAGCCCTCTTTCTGCTGCCCTCTCCGATAAACCTGCCGGCCTGGCTGCCTCTCCCTTCCCATGCAGGTCTGATCTGCGAGGCTGCTGAATGCAGACACTGTACCGCACTGTGAATGGACAGCCAGGTATTTTATGAATGGAGCGGATCACGTGCTCCCAGCACCTCCCCGAGCTGATATTTCCCACATAACTGTGTCAACAAGCAGCGAACAGCACATATTAATACAGCAGGTCCTGGAGACCTTCCGTCGCCGGCCGCGGGCCGCAGGCTGGCCCTCGGCCCGGGAGCAGCCGCTTCGGGCGCTCCGCCGGGCAGGTTCCGCCGCAGGTCAGCCGTGGTGACAGCAATTCTTTTTTCGTAATTTTTTTTTTTTTTTTTTATGAATGGAGATTGTGGTATGCAAATGAGAGCGATTCACAAAAAAAAGGAAACATGGCGGCGGCGGCCGCAGCTCCCGGCCCCGGGGGCGCCTCGGCGGCTCCCCCAGCCCGGCTGCCNGCTGGGCTCCGCTCCCCGCGGGGCCCGGCCCGCGCCCCTCCCCGGGGACCCGAACCCCGCGGTTGGGAAGCGCACGGGAAGATGCGCAGGCTTGGCTCGGAAGAAGGCAGTGAAATGGGAAATCCACCTTTCCTGGCGGAGGGGCCTCGTCCGCACCCTGCCTGTCAGCTCGGCTGCTCCCCGGCCGCTCACCGCTGCCACAGATACAATGGGCGCAGCGCTCCCTCCCCACCGCCATGGCCGCGGCCGTCACCGCATCATTCATAAAATCAGCCCGAGCAAACACCGACATCGCAAATCGTAACGCTACGGCTCGGAGACCGCAGCGATCAACTTTAAACTTCCCGATCACAAGAAAAGTTTCAAAACACTTTATATTCCTTTTTCAAAGCCATAAAGAACTCGGATGTTTTCTGACAAACATTTATCGCCTCCGACCCAAATGTATTTCAAAGTCTGATTACATGCAGGGAAATACAGCCGCACACACACAATCTCCTCTGGATTTCCTCCAAACCAGTCACAGTAAAAATATAAAGAGATCCTTGAACTATCCCTTTCCTCTCTGGGGGGTGGGGAGCGGGAAGGGAAGGGGGGAAAAGTTCCAAATGCTCATTACAAGGAAAAAAAAAAAAAAAAAGGAAAAAAAGGGCTTTAGGGTAGGTTTAAGCTGTATTTACACTGACTGACTCATCCAATTAAAATTCAGGAGCAGTTTCCTGCAGGATGAAGCTCCCACACACTAGTTTCCATGTGAAATATCTACAAGTAAAAGGATATTTATTATCAGAGGTAGTACGTGCCGATACCTCTCTGGGCATTTCAGACCCATCCTCCCCCTCCAAGACACCATCGTTACCTGCACCGTTTTCTACCGGGCTTTAACTAAACCAAGCTTTTCGGGCCGGCGGCTCGTAGCCCTTCCAAACCAAGCTCCTTCACAAAGAGGGAGCTTCTGGGCTTCCATGTACGCGAGCAGAAATGCGCAGTCCGGGCAGGGGGAGGACAGCACACGTACGTGCGCGGGCAAAGGCCCCGCGGGGCGCGGAGCCGAAGGGACGCGTCGAGCCCCATCCCCATTCCGATCCCGGGGCGGAAGGGAGGGGGAGCACAGCCACTTACTCGTTAGAAGTCGCCGTCTCTTCGCTCATTTTCTCCTCACCACGATCCGACAGGCACACGGAGCAGCACCGACGCAGCCAGGGCGCAGCCAGAACTCACCAGAAACTTCACCATTGTTACCCCCCCCCGGTCTGCCGCCCCCGGCCAGGGCACGGGCCGTGCGGTGAGCAAGGGGGGGCGGGGGGAAGGAGTAGGAGAGCGGTCTTTATCCTGGAAACCCGAAATCCTGGTGTCCGGCGGTGCAGCGTATTTCCCCTGTCTTTGGAGACGATGATTATGGTGATGATGGTGAAGGTAGCGGTGCAAACAGAAGCAAACCCCAAGGATCTTCTGCTACTGAGCTGCTCCCAGTTAGAGGGGGACAGAGTTGTGGAGACAAGGGAGGGCTCCCCGCCGCAAAAAGCTGCACCGCACCGTCCTCCCGCTGCAGCTCATCTCCCGCTGCAGCCGCCTTCGCCGGTGCCCTCCTCCTCCTTCTCCTCCTCCTGCTGCTGCTGCTCGGCCGCCTCCCTCCCTGCCCGCCCGCCTCCCGCGCACAGCCGCGGCAGGCGGCGGCAAAAATTCCTCCAGACACCGGAGCCGCCACAGGCCGGGGCAGGCGGGGAGGGAAGGGGAAAAGGCGGGCAGAGCGGCTCGGCGAGGATCTCCCACCCCCTCCAAAGCGACGCCGAGCACTGCGGAGGGAGGACGCGCCGGCCCCTAGGAGAAGGCTGGCGACGGGGGGGAGGGAGGCGTTTTAAACCAGCCTGGGGGTGGGAAGGGGGGGACGGCGGAGAGCGAGGATGCGTCACGGCTGTTTGTGTGAGGAGAGGCGCGGGGAGGGAGGGGGAGCGGAGCTGCCGGGGCGAGAGAGGAGCCCTCGGCTGCAGGATGAGGGGGAGAGGAGGGAGAAAGCCCGCGGGGAAGTTCAGCGGCGGCGCTTCCTCCCCGGCAGCAACTCCATTAGCGGCCGCTGCCGCCTCCTCGTCTCCTCGCGGCCGCCCCCGCCTCCTCCTCACAGGAAAACTGGGCGGAAGCGTTGACTTCAGGCTCCTTCCGCCGCCACAGCTTGATCCAAAATAACCACGGGGGAAAGGGAGGCGGGAGAAGAGGGAACAGCGAGGGGA